>JAJJKF010000002.1:0-18132 GCA_023805525.1 Ostracodinium dentatum
CCCAATCCCCAATCCCCAATCCCCAATCCCCAATCCCCAATCCCCATTTATACATTTTCTTCAAAAAAAAAATTTAATTAATAGTTATATTATTTAGTTAGTTATAAAATAATATTAATTAATTATCTTTTTTATATCTTATGAAATTCATTTAAAAAAGAGACGCACTTTTGGCACATTTTTGATATATTCATCAGTTTTTTCATCTTTGGTAAAAGTAATCATTAAATCAACATATTCATCTTTACCACTATTAATTCCTAAAAGATTCTCAAGGTTTTTATTAATTAATTCTTCATTAATTTCTTTTTTATCTTTATATGCTGCATAGCTGTATATAGGCTTTTTTCCTTTAAAGATATCTCTAGGGAATAATAAATACTTAGTTTTCAGAATGTCAAATAAATTTTTAATAGTGCAATCATTTTTGGATAAAGAGATCTCCCATCTGTCCCATAAGGTAGTAGTCAATCCTTCTCTAATAGTATTTTTAATACAAGCTCCTGGCTCACTACTTTGTAATAAAGGTATGGCTAAATTCAAGAATGAATTTCTATATTCTTCAATAGGAGAATTTTTGGCGATTTTGACTAATTCAATGGCCTGTAGGGCGGCTATAGACGATGTAGTTGTAGCTAGAGCAGGGATAATTCGTCCAGCCTTAATTTTTACCGTTATCCAATCCATTATTTCTAATTTGTAATTTCTACATCTTAAAGCGCTCATTGCATATATTATATCTATTTGGAAATTGGTATCATCGTCTTTTTCAAATTCGACTGAAGTCAAAGGCTTCATTTTATTATATCCTAATTTTTCATCTTTTACTAAATTTATTAATTCTTTATTATATATCATTTCTTCGTTTTCTTTTTGTTTATTTTCTTCTTTTGTTTCTTTTTTCTCTTTATCTTGTTTTTCTTCTTTTTCAGATGATTCTACCTCACTTTCTATTTGCTTTGCTTTTAATTCATTTGGAACAAATTTTTCCACCTGCATATTTTTCGTTTTTATTATCATATCTTGTTTACTCTTTGGATCACGAGGATTATCATATGGGATTTTAATATTGAACATATTTGCTATAAGGCATGCATAGGCAGAAATAAAATCAGTACATAATTGATCATCTATAGAATAATCTAAGGATACGGGAGGCCTTTTAGGTAATGTCCAAAATAGTTTCCCATTTTTATCCTTTTTATCTAAAGGATAAGAATATAATAATTGTTTTATATTTAATACAAACACCTTATTATATTTGTCTCTTGCTATTTTCAAACAATCATCAAATGATTTAGGTAATTTATTAAGCCATTTTATGGTTTTTTTTGTTAATTTTAAGTCATTATTATCTTCACCATTTTTAGCTTCTTCTATCCTTTTATTAATAGCTTTTGGTAATTGTGTGAATTTTTTTCCGAATTGATCTCTGGCCCATTCGACACAATGAATGGCTTCTTCTGGGAACATTTTCAATGTGCATTGTGGTATGTCATTGGATACTTCTGGATCATTTTGAGAACCATATGATTCAGTTTTAAATGGAACAATAACTTGTACATGACCCTTAGGACCTAGGGTACCACTCTCTAATAATGGCTTACGATTTGAAACGCATCTTGAATCTACATATCTTCTTGCATTTACATTATCCAGAGCATTTGCTACGAAATCTAATGAAGAGAAAAATGAATCTGTGAAAATATTTTCGGTTTCTTCACAAACTTTATCTAATTTTGCAAAAATATGTCCTGTTAAATTTGGATTCATTTGAATAGCAGCTGCAGCGGCTGTGGAACTTTTGGGTAAGCGAAGATGTTTTTCTCTGAATAAAAATTGCCTAGTTAAATTTGATACTTCGATAATATCCGGATCGGTTATATAAATGCTTCCATCTTTGCCTGTACCTACATTTAACATTGAAAAGTTTTTGACTAATTCACATCCTATAGCACCAGCCCCTACTACTAAGCATTTCATATTAATTAATTTATTTAATATCTCTTTACCTAATATGACCTGCAAACCATCTAATCTATTATTATTTTCTTTATAATTTATTGTTTTTAATGATTCTTCTATTGTTTCTTTTGTTTTTATATTAATATTAGGAATTAATTCAAGACAATCCTGATATACTATTTGATTCACTGGAGAATATTTATTAGTTATAGCCTTTATTACTTCTTGGGCGGCGAATCCACCTAAATAAGCACATAGCGGGGAGAATTGTACAATATGAGTGAAAATTATTTTATGTAATAACATTTTCTGATTTTCGTTTAATTCTATTTTATTTTCTGTTATTATTTTATTTGCAATATCCATAATTGAATTAAGTTGGTTATAATCCCATGGAATACTTATATTACCTTTATTTGTGAAAGCTTTTTTTTCTCTTAAATAACTATTTATGGATTCAAAAGCTAAATTAATTATAAATCCATTTGATATTTTGGTGAAATCACTTACAGCCATATTTTGTTCAATTAATTTAGAATGGCTTTCTTCTGTGAATGATTTAAGGCAATCTTTTAATGGTAAGAATTTCATCTTTTTCTGAGTTTTTATTTGTTTAACAATTCCATTTCTTTGATAATCATTTTTAATATCTTTGAAATCACCTAAAATTTCGAATTTATCCTTAGTTAATGATTTTATTGTAAATTGCCTTTTACTTATTCCCTCTAAGCCAACAACTTCAATGACTTCAACTAAATCGTTATCACTAAAATCATGTCTTAATCCATCCAAAACGATGACTTCTGCAGTTTTTTCGTCTTTTATTTTTATTTCTTTTACCATTATTTCTTTTGCTTCTTCTCCATCTTTATCATTTACAATAAATTCATCTCCGAAATCATTTATAATTCTACCGGCTGCACCATAAATATCACAAACTATCAAATATATTTTATTTTCCCTACAATATTTATCAATTGCTAGAGCAGTTTCATAATCACACTCAGTTAACACAATTACATTATATTTTTTCAAATTATTTAAATATTTTTCATCAGTTTGTAAGCTTTCAGTAGATGCTGAAACTTTCACATAATAGTTTAGATCTTGTAATTTCTTTATACAGCTTTCTGCTCTATTTTTTCCTATATCACTTTCTTTCAAATAAAATTGTGATGATAAATCATAAAAAGTAGTTACTTTACTATCTTGTAATATTAATTCTTTACATCCAGATAAAACCAAATTTTTAGCAATTTCAATTCCCAAACCTCCAGCACCATGCACTAAAATCGTACTATTTGCTTGTCTTCTTACCGCTTCAATACCCATTGCTCCAATATATCTACTCCATCTATCTTTTACTTTGTCATCATTTAAATTCATAGATTTCTGTTCTTTTTTACTTTCATCGTAACTCATATCAACTTTATCTAAATTTTCAAATTTCATTTTTTCTTTTTCTACTTTCTTTTCTGTTTCAATCTTTTCATCTTCAGCTTTTTTCTTTAATTCTTGCGGTAATGGTAAGCCATTTAAAGTAGTTTCTAATTCATAATATATTTCTTGAAGCATTCTTGTATATTCTCCTGTTTTATTAAATTTATTAGCCCAAGTTGTATTATGATCGTAACTATAAGAAGTATATTTTGCTGTAGCTGTTTTACTTCGTTCAATCCAATCTTTAACTTCTTTTAATATTTGATTTTTTTTCAAATAAAAGTGTCTTCTAATAATTTCTTCAAATCCTAATGAAGGCTTTTTAATTTGCTCAATCATAGCATATTTAATATTAGCATATCTTACAATATTTGAATATGCTTCATTTTTTGCCTCTCCACTTGGAGTACCCATTTCACTTTCACAAGAAGGCTCATTATAATATACTAAGTCGCTCATTATAATAGATTGAATACTAATTAAAACTTGTAATAGAGTTGAAATTTTAGGATCCCAATTTTCTGTGGATTGTCCACGCCAAGTCCCCAATAAACTTAAACAGACTTTTCCATTTGAATATAAATTAGGATTAAACCTTGTTGTTCCACCTCCTGTAGTCATCAAATTGACTTTAGGTGGTTGATTCGGGTATTGATTATCGAAGAATACGTCAAATAAGAAAGCACCATTTGAGTAAGGAGTTCCTTCACTACCTATTATTAAAACTTTCATATAATCCATATTGTTGTTATCTACTCTGACATATATTGAATTAGTACTTTCACAGGGTAATGCTCGAGGTAAGTCTGCAAATTCTTGAGCTAATCTTATTGCTTTTGCAGGCGTTGGCTCTCCGGATGCATTAGATGAATAATAATGGACTAAATTACCGTTACTATTTCTCATATTCATATAATCGAAAGCTAATTCTCTTAATAATAATGGATAACTTTTTTCTACTGGTAATTTTAATATTTCTGTAATATTTTTACCTCTTTCAGTTTTACTTTGATATAATTTGATATTTTTGGAAACAATGTCATATGAATTTATTATTTCTGTAGCCAATTTTTCTTCCGTTGATTTTTCTTTTTTAGCGTTTTGTTTCAAACAATTCATGAATATTTTAGCTCCATCATTTAATAAAGATAATAATTGATATACACTTTGTGTTTGAATTGGTTTATAATCTTTACTTATATCTAATAAAAGAGGGATTAAGCTATGGTTCTTAGAAAGAACTACTGTTAATTGAAGATAAGCCATATATAAATCAGCATCTTTTGATAATTCTAATAAAGTTCCTCCACGATATGCACTTTCTAAACACGGTAAAATAGGAGATTCTAAAAATGTTTTCATTAACTCTTGATTAATTTCGAAACTTTGAGAATTAAAGAAATGAATTAATAATTTGATTATAACTACAACTTGTGAAGAATTTGATTTTTTACCTTCTAAATATAAATTGACATCCCATGATTTATTATCTCCGGTTTTATCACTACCATATCCGACTCCTTTTACTTTTTTATTATAATTATTAATTTCATTCTTTTTCTTTTCTTCCAATTTTTTCTCCATTTCTTTCTCTTTTTCTTCTTCCTCTTTTTCTTCTTTCTCTGTTTTTGGTTGGTATTTTCTCGGTTTTTCGTGGGATAAACTTTCCAGTTTTTCCAAAAGATTGCCCAAAATTCCATTTTCAATTGCAATTTGTCTTAATTTGCTGCTTTTATTTTCAGCGAAGGAATTGCCTAAGATTTCTAAAATATATTTTGAAGCATCAATTCCTATATCTTTCACACTTGAGTCATTATCATATATACCGCATAATAAATTAAATAATATATTAAAACATTTTTGATGTCTAATTAAAGCACTAAAGAAAGAAGGTAATTGACTAAATTTATCAACATTATCAATCCATTTAAGCCAAAATTCTTCGACTTGTTTATTTTTCCATGATTTTATAGTTGATTTAAGAACAGTTATTATTTGTTTTATTCCTCCTAAATTCTCAAATTCATGTAAAACAGGCAAATTTGGCTCATATTCACTTACATTAAATGATATTGCATTATCAAAATCTATATTTTGTTGTATTTCTCCATTCATGGTTTTTGTTCTAAAATCTTTTAACGATTGTATATCATAGTAAATATCTACTATATTTGTATCAGTATATTTCTCGATATCTCCAACTTTTTGCTCATCTGATAAAATTTCTCCGTTTTTCAAATTTTTGAATGGAATTAAACTTGAATAAAACATTTCTTTTAATTGTTTCATCTTAATATTTGAAGGAATTTCGAAAATCGGATTGTCTCGGGTTAAACAGTACGGATGCGCCGCATGATAATATTTATTTTGTTTTACATAGCTAATATTCAAACTTCCTATTTCATCTATATATTTAAATGGAATAATTTTATTATTAGAAAATGTGTTCAATATCATTGAAGGCTTTACTGTAGTATTATCTTCTTTTTTACCTATATATATTTCATAATCTGAAATACTACTTAAATAATAGAAATCATCCATGCCATTTTTCTCAAAAATATTAATATTATCTAAATAAGGATTTATGTTACTATTTTTAGGATGATTAAAATGTAAAGTAAGTATATCCATAATATTCATCATAATTGATTCTTCTTCAATAGTTATGGTACCTAATTCATATTCCTTTCCATTATAATCCAATTCAGCTTTAAATTTAGCTGTTAAATAATTTTTATCCTTTATTTGGCAAATCATATTCTGAGCATTATATGGTAAAACAATATTCTCATCACTTTCATCTTTATTTTGAGATAAAGTAATAGTAGGGAAATTACCATTATAGAAAAAGAATGTTACTACTTTGTTATAACTATCTTCTTTTGAAGGATATAAAATAATTAAAAATGGGCCTTGATTTGATATATTGTTTACTAATTGAGTTTTAAGTTTATCGCTTGATAATCCTTTTGAACTTAGGACTTTTTTAAATGTTAATTGTGGTAATTTTTGATCTTTTTGATATTCGAATGAATTGAATAATTTTGTAAATTTATTTTGATAATCTTCAGTGAGTTCACTTTCTGGTATTATTGATTTTTGAGTTTGTTTTTCTAATTCCGAAGTAGATGTTTCTTTTGGTTCCATATATTTATTAAGTAATGAATGCATTGATGGAGGGAATGAATCTATATTTTTAGAAATCTTTAACTCTTTGATCAATTTTGATAATTTACTTTTTTTTTTATTTTTTCCATTAAAATCTAATCCTCCAATGTTAATATTTTCAGTTTCAGTTTTATTATCTTTCTTTTTTTCTTCAGATTCAGATTCAGTATATTCACTCGGTGATTCTAAATTAATATAAGAACAATAATTGCTTTTAATCTGTTCATTAATAGGATGAACACATACATAAGTTACTTTTTCTATGCTTAATAAAGGTATAAGGACATTATTAGCATATTCTTTATCTACTTTTTGTTTACAGACATTTAAATCTTTTATTAATATATCTGCTAATCTTTTATAGCATTCTTCTTTACCTGAGATACAATTTCTTAAAAACAGAACAATATTTTTCAAAAAAGATGAATTGTTATTAATTAAAATTGAATCACTTTTTTCATTTTTTGTTTTAATACTATCAAATATTTTAAAATCATAATCATTTTTTCTGATGAAATTAGTAAAATCTGAATTATAACTCATATTTTTTAACATTTCTATCATAAATAGCATATTTCTTCCACGAATACCTGAATTGATTTCATTAAGAATTAAATCACAGAAATATTTAGCAGCTTCGTTTTCTACAAACACTTTTTCGAATTTTAAATTATTAGAAACGAGGAAAGATAGTAATTCAGTATAATCATATGAATATGTATTATTATATAGATCAGTTAAAGTTTTTAATGAATTATTAGGATGATAAAATTTACTGGCATCTATTTCGTTTTCATTTAATACAATTTTATCATGTGGTAATAATATAATAGTTATTAAATTTATAAGTTTTTTTTTGATATCTTTATATTTATGTAAATTGAACATAATATTTCTTATTTCATCTAAGTCAATATTTATTTTTATTTTATTAATAAATGGTGATAATAATAAACTATTGAGAGTAAGACAAAAATATTCAATGAAATATCCAATATTTTCTAATTTCTTTTTCTCATCACAATTTTTGATTTCTTTAAACAAAAACGAGCAAAATTTATTTATTCTTTTATCCACATATTCTGAATTATTTTTCATGATTTCCACGGCCAATTTTGCGTAGATTTGCCCATTGTCAATGTCCAAGAGACGATGCAATAGCCATTCTCCTAATTCATAGTTATATTTTGATGCATTTATTAATATTTTGCTCAAAATTGATACATATTTATTAATATTTGGTTCAAATGCATTATATATATGTTTAATATTTTCAAACATATTTTTATCTTGAGCAATGTGTCTTAAAGTTTCAATGAATTCACTTGTAAATATTGTACTTATTATTTTTATACTTATATTTTTTTCTTTTTCTCCAATATAATCAAGGACCTTTAATTGATTTACATATTTAGCTCCTGTTAATGATAGACAATTTATTCCAATAATTATTTTATCATTATTAATATCTGATACATGAGTTGTTTTGTTGGATAAGATGACAGGTCTCCTAACTATAAATCTTAAAAATTGTGCATGACATTTTATGATTTGATTTAAATAATTTTCTATATATTTATCATCATCCTTTAATATTTCTGGTTTATTACTGTAAAAATTGAAGCCATAGGCAATAACGCCCCTTTCATTATATTGCTCATCTTTTAATCTATCTAATTTTACACAAATATCTAATTTATTTTGTCCAAGACCACTTTCCAAATATACTTCTGGAAATTCTTCTGTTGTTTTTATATTTTGTGAAAAGGTTATTAAGACTTCTTTGAGATCAATTGGATAAGTTAATTGGCAATCGAAATATTCTTCATAAAATTGATTATCTTTCATATCACGACTAACAATATATCCATTTGTTGGTTTTTTTTTATTAGGCCAATTATAAGAAGGGATAATGATTCCACTACTATCTTTAACAACTAATCTTTTAGTAGTAGCAAATTCTTCTGTTTTGTAAGTATCCAAATCATCATTATAAGTATTAGAATCAAATTCATCTTTTTTCAAATATTTTAATTTTTCTTCTAAAAATGAAGAGTTATTAAAGAGTGGAAGGAATGGACTATCTTGAGGTGGTAAATTTTTGCTGAACAAACTATTTTTATTTAATAAAGATGATTGTTGTTTATAAAAAATAAATTTATCCAAAAACTCCTGCTCTTTCGGTTCTAAATATTTTTGCAAATTAACTCCATTTTCATTCGTTTCAACTATTTTCAATAATTCATCATTTATTTCTCCTATTTCTTCTTCCTTTTTTTCTTCTTTTTCTTTTTCTTCTTCTTCTGATTCACTTTCCATTTCATTTACTCCCCCTATTAAATTTTTGTTTTTTTTCTCTTTTTTTACTTTTTTTATTGTTCTTTTTTCTGCGGATTTTTGTTTATTATGTAAATTAATTCTATCTATAAAGAATTTAAATCCTTCTAATTCAAATGCGAAATATTTTGTGATTTCATCATTAACTAATAAAACATTTAACAAAACACATAAAGTATTAAATAATTTAGTGATTATTTTTAATCCTTTCTTATTTGAAATATTTCCTTTTTTAATTTTATCATAAGTAATTTCATCTACATTTTTTACTATAATCATTATGTTTTCTAGACATCCTTTAATTAATTCCTTTTGTTCTGTACAACAATTAATGATTTTATTAACATGATCTCTTATTTTGAATAAATTAGAAAGTACCGGAGGAAGATTACTTTTTTCTTTAATAATATTAAATATTAAAAATATTAAATAATTTTTTAACGAATTATGAAAATCTTGTTTAAGTATATCTTCTTCTTTTATTTCAGTGAAAAATATTTTAATATACATTTCTAATATTAACAATACATATTCCATAAAGCAACTTCTTTTATAAATAATTTTATTACCACATTCACTTTGTCCGAAAGAAGAATAATTTAATTTCAACAACAAAAATTGACTTGCTAAAATAAACAAATCTTTAATTAATGATAAATTTTTTGCATTTCCAGAAATATTTAAGAAATTTGAAGTATTAATTTTTAATTCATCTTTATTATGTGTATTCGAATATTTTCCGTACAACATAATTTCTAATAAATTATTCATGAAATCTAATAAATGTTCTTCGTATTTTGGTTTTAATTTATTTTTCATTATATATATTATGACTGTTAATATTTGGGTCGAAATGTCTTCATTTAATTTGTATTCATTTTTTGTATATAAATTTAAAAATAGTTTGGTTAATTTTGTATATAATAATACTTGTAAATCTTTGTCTAAATTTAAATAACAATCTATGACTAAAGTTATGAAATTATTGTTATAAAACATCATTTCTAAACTTCCTTTTTCTAATAAATTCGTCAAATATCTCCAAAAATTGTTAATATTTGAATATTCCACCTTTTTATTATCTTTAAATAATGAAGATATTTTAATAAATCCTTCTATTATCTGATTATTTTGTTTTTTAATTAATAATTTGGATTTCTCTTCTTCAGATTGTTTTAATGTATAGCTTGTATTCAATAGATTTAATGAATACTCTAATTTACTATCATCATTATCAATGGATTTCTTACTACTAACTAAATTTATGAATTTTAATATTTTTTTTTGAATCATAACAATAATTTTATCGCCGTAACATATAGGTTCTTCTTTTTCATCTTTTTGTTCTTGGTTTTTAATGGCAGTATTTTGCTTTTTATCATCTTTTCGGAATGGATCTAATAATAACTGGATTATATTTTCTATTTTATCTTTAATTTGCTGATCATCATTTACATATAAGAGTTCCATTAAGAAATCAATTGTTTTTTCAGGCTCACTATTTTTTATTCTTTCATATTTATCAACTAATGATAAATGATCATTGTATAATGATAAAATTCTTTTTAACATTAAATTTGAATATTCTGTTTTTAAATTATTTTTATTATTCATTATTTGGTTTATGAATTGAGAATAATTGTCAGATATATCTTTTATCGGTAATAAATCTCTTTCTTCTTTTAATGATAATTTATTCGCTATTATCATAATTAAAATTGAAGTTTTGTAAAATAAATTTGGGAAATTTTTATTTTCCCATGAAATTTTATTATTTCCATCGAAGCATTTTTTTAATTCTGAAACAAAAAATGTTATATCGAAATTCTTCCATATTACATTTGCTATAATTGTCCTTACATTTCTATAAATGTTTTCATTATCTAAATATTTTTCTATTAAATTATCAAATAATTTTCCCTTCTGCTCTTTATTGGCTTTTTTAAAGAAATGATTGTTTATGAATTTAGATACTTGATCATATAAACCTTTGAATATTACTTGATTAAAGAAAAATATATCAATTAATTGCACTGTTATATTATATATATCACCTAATTCTAAATCGCTTTTATTATTTAATTCTATGATTAATATTTTTAGTAATTGAATATTGAAACTATGGCTTTTAGTTAATGAAGTTTTTGGATTAATATTCATTTATTTGATTTTGAATTAATTCTATATTTTTATTTATATCTATAATTCATCATTTATTTCTCCTATTTCTTCATTAGTTTTTTTCTTATCAACCAATATTTCCACTTTATTAGAAAGTTCGTTTTTCCTTGAATTTAATGTATTATATAATGATAATAATTCACTATCATTACTTTTACTTTTTTTTTCTTCTTGTTTCGAAATTTTATTTCTATCATCATTATATTCAATTATTAATCTTTTTTTATCATTATTAGGTTCATAATAGCTTATTTCTTTTATTCTATTATATATTTTTTTCTTATTCGGAGAATAATAATTGAAGCATTTATCATATTGTGCTTGAGAAGGCAATTGTATATGAGATTCATGTCCAATAATGACAGGGAAAATTGAAATATTTGGAATCTGATTTGGTTCTTTCGTTCCATCATTTATTGATAATTCTAAATATAAATAACGAGCCAAGAATTCGTTATTCCATTTTTTGAAATTTATTTTTATTATATTATTTTGATTTTCTAAGTACGATAATTCTTTTATAGGCTCTTTTTTTAAGCATCCTTCAATTTGTCCTTCTTCACCATTATCATATTTATCTATTGCATCTTTATTTTTGATATTCGATTTCGTTTTTCCATATGTTTTTGTTAATAATTTCCAATTATGATCATAATAATATTTAGAAGATTTTATCTCAAAATCTTTCTCGCCTACAATTGAATAAACCTGCAATCTGAAATTATATCCCTGTGATGGTATTACTTGTTTAGTGTCGTCAAAATATATATCGATTTCTTCAATTACATTTGTTTCTTTCATAAGAAGTAAAACGTTAAAAAATTCTTTGTGGAATTGAATACTTCCTTTATAATTAATAGCATTTAATATTTTAATGGCTGATTGTTTAGGTACATTTGATATATTATTATTTTTCACTTTATTATCAGTTTTTTTAAATGGATTATTACTTTCTGGTTGAGTTGGAATATTTTCTTCTTCTAATAAATGAGTATTAAATTTTATTTGGTCAGAAGGGAAACTATTTAAGAATAAAAATGAAGTTAAATATATTTGTTCTTTTGTCTGGAATTTATTATCTTCTATATTTTTTAAGCATTTATTAATAAGAGCTAATGCTTTTTCTTTGAAAATATTTTGATCTATATTTAATATAGACAATAATTTCACAAAATTATTCAGTCCATTATTAGTAAATTCAATATCTTTGAAATTATTCAATATTTTATAGAAAGCTTCTTCAATTAATTTTTCGACATTTTGGCTTTGTTGTGAATCTATTAAATAATTAATAGATATATTTGATAAAGTTTGATTATCATCATTTAAAATATTTTGTACAATGAATTTATAATAATCAATTTGTGTCACAATTTTTGTTTTAATATCTCCTTTTTTACTGAATAAAGAATTAAAATATGATAAAATTGCAATTTTTTGATTTTTGTCATATGATTCATCAGTAAGAAATGGAACAAACAATAATACATATTTCTCTAATAATTCTCGATTTAATAATAATTTATAAAATTCAGATACTAATTCATTATACATACCATCATTTTTTTTCTCTTTATCTTTCTCAGTAGATAACCCAAAATCATCAGAACTTTTCGTATTTTCGAAAAATTTGAATGTAATGAAACTAGCAGAAGCACTGATCACATCGAAATAATCATTCTCTTTTAAATTATTAGTGATTTCTATGTCTATATAGTCAATGATATTTTTTTGATAATTATTTAATGTATTTTTAGATACATAAAATTCTGAATCAACATCTTTATTTAATAGAATATCATTTATTTTCAAATTATCTTTTGAACCTATTAATATTCTATTATTATTATCATTTGATTTATATCCATATATTTCTATTTTCAAATTCTCAATAGTTGATTTATCACCAAATTTAGCAAAAACATAATTTGATTTATCTTCTATTATTCTTTCGAAATTATTTATATTTACTTTTCCTTGAACACCAAAGAACAATAAAGACATCATTTTTGTTTCGAAATTTTGCAAATTTCCGTCTCTGCCATTAAGTGGTAGTAAATATATATATTTACATTTTTTTGATTTGACCAAAGTAGAACTTATTATTTCATTGTTTCCCATTTTGATATAACATACAGGATCATATTCATATAAATCTTCATTGTTTTCTTTTTTTTCTTTTAAAAATGCCTCAAAATCTGTATAATTCATATTAGCATATTTTTCTTTAGCTTTATCTATTGAATCTAAAGAATTAATTAAAAATATTAATCCTTCTCCGAATGGTAAATCGATACTTTTGGCAACGACATCACTTGAAATAATTACATTATCAATTATCATTATTTCATTATTAATATGAGAGAATACAAATTCTGGTTTTGGATAATTAGATACAAAACGGTGGGCACCAGTTACTATATTACTAACATTTATGGAATATTGAGTTTGAGATCCTTTATAATCATATATAGTTAATGGTAGTATATTTTTATAATTATATAAATCTTCTTTTTTTATAGGCTTTGAAATCATTTCATTATATTCTATTTTATTTAGAGATTTATTGTTAATAGTTATGGGATTTTTTTGTAATAAATCATATTTTAAATTAAAGGCAATATCTATATCTGTTGAAAGAACAAATTGTCCTTTTTTTAATTTTAGAGTTTTTTTTATTTTTCCTTTTTTATTAATATCAAAATATATCTTATTATAACAGTTATCATTTACTTGTACTAATCCTTTTACTTCATTATCATTATTATAATCATTAAATGATTCTCCTTTTTTAGGTATAATAACTTCTACCTTTTCAGTATCTAATAAATTCGATAAATTATTTATATCATTTACACTAAATAATTTTATATTCATTTTATTCAAATCAAATCCTTCATTTTGATTTTTCTGACCAATTATTTCTTCTTTATTTTTTACATCCTTTTCATCACTTTTAACTTTAATTGATATACTTTGCATTTCATCATATATCATAAATTCTGTGATTTCTTTGAAACTTTTATCATAAATGGGTACTACTCGTTTTAATAAATCTATATTATGAATAATATTGAATACCTTTTCTTCTATGACATTATGAGTTTCTTTTGATATTGATGCAAATCCACCTTTAGATACAATATATAAATTTTTCTCATCTTGGAATATTTTTAGTTCTGTGACAAAATCTTCTTTGCTTATTTTTTGAATAACATTTTTCAAAATGTTATTCTCTAAATTAAATTGTTTTGATACTATTATTATATTACTTTTTTTGGAGTCAAAGGCATATAATGGGCATTGGATTAAGTATTCAGTTATAGTGAAATTTCTTTCTGGTTCTTCATTAAGTGCGAATAATGACAAAGATTTAACTTTATGATTTTTTTCATAATAGTTATAATTATAGGCACAAGAATCAAAAAATGATTGTATTTTTATTTCATGAGTTTGGTGGTCCACAGGTATTAAATGAATATAATTATTATTTCCTTTATTTTTATTTTCTCCTATGAATATAGGATATAATATATTTACATTATAAAAATGCTTTTGATTTAAAATACTCATTAATATTTTAAGATCAGGTTCTCTTCTATTTGTAATATTTTCTGTATATTTTCCATTATTAAATTGTATAAATGAATTTATACATATAGGATTTATCATTAATTTATAAGTATTTACAATCATTTTATTTTCGACGTAATTGAATAATATAGCCACTAAAACAAAAGGTGAGAAAGGATCTGATCCATATGGGTCATAACATATATGAATATTTTTTATCAAAACATCTTTATAAATAACATCATTATCTTCCATTAAATTCAAATCTCTATTTTCAACTTTTACTTCTTTTTTTTCTTCTTTTTTTGCTTCTTTTTTTTTCTCATTATCTATTCCCTTAGTATAATCATTTAAAAATTTATCATATAAATTATCAGGAATTTTTGCTTCACACATTTCACATTTATCTAAGCCATCGTTTTCATAAGTGCATTGAGGACAACTCCATTTTTTGATGAAATTTTTAGATGAAGAAATATTTCCAGTACCTACATCATTCTTCGAATTATTTTCTGAAAGCTGGGGATTACTTAGAATATAATCTAAAGCATTGTCAATATTATTCTTTTTTTCCTTTAAAGCTTTGATACATACTTCTTTTTTAAATCCCATAGTTATTAATGTTTTCAGAGCTTCTTCATCAACAGTAACTTCAGGAACTTTTTGTTTATAATAATTATAATTGTTTTTGCCTATATCTACTAATTTTTTACCATAAGTATCATTAATTGTTTTTTTATTATTTAAATAATCATCAAAACTTTTCACTTGATTTAAATTTTTCAATTTAGCAATATCTCCAATTTCCGAGAAATTTTGTGGTTTTTTTATACCTTTTATAATATTTACACTTCCCAATTTTTTTATACCTAGAGCATAAGAATAAATATTGACAAGACCTTGCTTAGAACAAGTTGCTAATATAGGCACTTTTTCATTTATATGATATAATTCAATTTTGTCATTATTTTCAGTGGTGAAATTCATGTTGTTAATGACATATGAAGAATTTATGATTGGTGATAAATCTTTTAAGGAAGAATTAGGTAAATAAGTAGGTACATTTTCTTTAAGATATAATTCTATATTTTCGCTTGAATTTAACATATCTGTGTCAACTAATTTATGATTATTATCATATAATTTTAATTCATTAGTAAAAGCATTTTCACAATAAAATCCGTTATCACTAATTGTAGTTAAAGGTACTTTGCTACTAAATGGATAATTCACAAAAGAAGCCAAATTTTCATATGAATTAAACATAATATTTTTTCTTAAAATATTCAAATTTTCATTTTTTGTGGATAATTGCACAATTATTTTATTTACAATTTTCAATAATTTTGCGTGAATTAAAGGATCTTTAATAATAAATTCAAAATAATCTTCATAATTTATATTATTATCTATTGAAGCTGAACTATTTAAGTTTTGTAAATCATCTTCTACTTCTTCGCCGAAGCATCCAAATGGAAATAAATTAAGTAATATTAAATTATCTTTTTCACTCTCTTTTTTTTCGAATGATTTAAAATTTTCTTTTTTTACTTTTGAAATATCTAAATCAGATTCTTTATTTTGATTTATAACTTTATTTATTTTTGTGACATAAGAAGAAAAATTTAAATAACTTATTAAAGAACTATAAAAATAAATTGCTTCCATTTGACTTAATAAAATTTTATTATTTCCGAGTTTTAATCCATTTTCAACACATTTTAAAAAATCTGATAAAACTTTTACTTTTTTGAAGCTCGGATAATATGAGCAATATTCCTTTACATCCAAATTTTGTAACAAATATTTTAAATCATCTTTATCATATAAAATATAATTAACACCTTTTATATTTAATTCTTTAAATTCAAAGAAATTTGTCAAATCAAACAGACCATTATTTTCTCTTTGAATAATTTTTAATTTATTTTTTTTTATTAATAGTAAACAATCTTCCTTTTTAATATAATCAATACAATCTTGATTATTATCTGCATGACCTTCTTTATCTGATTGATCTGAATATTGTTTCATATAATCAAATATATCCTCTTGCTTATTTTTAAATTCTAAAATTTTATTTTCTAAATCAGTAATACTTTGATTATTGTAAATTTTGATATTTCTGAAATTTTCTAATAAATATTTTAATACAGAATTAATAAAATCTTCATCTAATTCTTTATCTTTTTCTTTGTCAGCATCTTTATTTTTATTATTAGTAAGAAATTTGTTATTTAATATAGTTAAATATGATTGGACATTAGAATAACTTAAATCATAAGTATTTATTATCTTTTTCTTTATTTCTTTTATAGTCTTAAAACTAGTTAAAGATAAATTATCATTTGTGCATATGGCATTAAAATTTTTAGTTATTTCTTTATTTGAAGGTTTATCAAATTTGGCGCAAATGAAACTATTTATTTCTCCGTCATTATTCAGATCTCCAAAAGCAAATTTTACATTGACTTTTTTATTAAAGCTATTCATTAGATATTGAATTAAATCTTTTGAATCATTGGCTTTTATTTTATCTTTTAATTTAAATAACAATTCTTTATCGAATAAATCTGAATTAATAGGGGATAAATAATATTTAACCAATGGATTTAATATTACACAGGAAGTTCTCCTTTTAAATACGATTATAGGTATAACTTCTTTTTCCCTAAAAATATATGTGCTTACTTTTACCCCATCTAAAAAAAAAGTACATTCTTTTTTCCAATAATTTATTTTCATAGTGACAGTCCTTCTAGAACTTGTTTTAAAATTTTTATAAGGCTTTACATTTATATTATTACTATCTAAATCTTTTTGAGAAATCATACCGAATAACAAATTCAAACATGATATAGGGCATATGAATTCTAATTCAACTATACCTATATGAACAATATTACTAACAATGACATAATTATCACTTGGAATAGTATCGTTGGAAGAATTACAATTGGCTATAGATTGACCTCCGAAAATTTGAACTTTATTTCCTTTATATGTATTTGAAAATTTTGCCGTATTGCATACAAATAAGGAATCATCTTTCTTTTTTTCAGGATCTTTGTTTATATTTTTATCTATATTTTGAGAATCCTGCTTATTTTCTGGAGAAGCAATGGAAATTATTTTTTGTTTCTCTTTGGAAGGAAGTTTAGAATAGAGAATACCTTTAGATAGAAAGAATATTTCTCCAGTTAAAGGGTCTTTTGTGTGCCATTCGCATTCTGGTATTGGTTCAAATATGTTATTTTCTTTTTCGTCGTTTTCAGACGTTGAACTTTTCATATATAAATATTTTGGACACCAAGAAATATATATGTTTTTTAAATTAAATAATTTATTTTTAAAAATAATTAATTATCTAATATATTAATTTTTATATAATTAAATTATGCTTTTAAACAAAAGCTGATGATGGGGATTGGGGATTGGGTATTGGGGATTGGGGATTGGGGATTG
>JAJJKF010000003.1:0-16793 GCA_023805525.1 Ostracodinium dentatum
ATCCCCAATCCCCATTTTATAATTATTAGATATATATTAAAGTAAAAAATTTTATATTTGTAAAATTCAAAATTTATAGTAATTTAAAAAAATGGTTAAAATGAGATTTACAATTTGCTACTTTTTAATATATTTAAAAATTTTATATATATCTTGCTTACTAAACTCTCCAAATGCTCCTCTATATGTATCTTTTGGAGATAATAAAATAAAGATTAAAGCAGATATCATTGCCGAAGCAACTTATACGTTCACTTATACTATTAATAATTCAAATGAACAAACATTATCTAGTACAAATCATGAAATAGAAATCAATTGCGAAAAGGGAAGTCAAATAATAATTTATTATAAATATTCCACAAGTGATGACGCTTCTGAGAATTCCCCAAATTCATCATTTTTCTGTGCAACAGTTCCTTCAAAAATAATTGAAAACACTATAAATATATTAACTTCAACAAGTAACAGTGTATATTTATCATGGGATCCGCCTAATGATGATGGCGGCTCGCCTATTTTGGGCTATGAAATAAAAATAAAAAAAACAAATCCTGAAGAATCAGATATCACGACTATTTTCGATGAAATTAGTTGTCCTAATAATCATATTAGTATAATGGGACTTGAATCAGGAACCACTTATAATATTTATATTTATCCAGTGAATATAGTTGCTAGATTATATAATACAAATTTTTTAACAGAAGAACAAAATGGAGCAAAAATAAATGTTTATATAAAAAGAAGAGCAAATTCACAAAATTGCGTTTTGTCCGGAAGTGGTCTAACTAATTTCATTTCCACGACTTCCTCTGTTGAAATAACATTAGAAGCAAATGATTGCAATGATCAGATAAATTTATGTGAAAGTATTTTTATGCTACATATACAAGATTATTGTATTTTAAAAGACATTAATAACAAATATATATGCGAAAAACAAGTAAATGCAAATAATGAATATATATTTGAATCTGAGGAAAAATATATAATAAAAACATTTAGAAACTTAGGTAATGGTAAATACAAAGTTGATTATTCAATTTTTGGAAATGGTTTATTAACAATAAATGTTTATCAATTAATACAAGGAGGTCTTTTAGGACAATATTATAATAATGTATGGTTTTTGGCTCCTTTTATAGAAGAAAAAGTAGATTATAAAATGGATTTTAAGTGGGATGAAAATGCGAATATTATAAATAATTTAAATGACTTTATTTCAATAAGATGGCTCGGTGCTATATTATCTCCGGAAGACAATACATTTACTTTTAGTGTAAGTTCAGATGATGGTATTAGAATATTTATTAATAATAAAAATGTTTTGGATCATTTGAATAATCCTTGTGATTTTTGTACTTTTTTATATGAGATGAAATTAAATGAATATTATTGGATAAAAATTGAATTTGTTCAATTACAAGGTCCAAGTAGATTCAAACTGTACTGGCAAACTCCATCCCGACCACGGGAAATTGTTCCTAGTGAATTTTTATTTTTTCCAGAAATTGTGGCAAGTTCCCCGTATAATATAGAAATAAGTAACGGAAATTTATATCCTTCAAAATGCTATGTTGAAAAAAATGATAAAATTGTTTTTGTAGGAAAAAAAACTAAATTTAATATTATACCAGTTAATAGTAATGATAATATAATAACTTCCATAGATAGTACTAATAGTATTAATTTTGATATAAGTATTATTAATAAAGATTCTAATGTTGTAAATGGCAATTTATATTTTCAATCTAGATTAAATAATACAGTTAATTCTAATGCTTTTTATTATGGGGAATTTATACCTTTAATCCCAGGGGAATATACAGTTACTATTAAATATGGAAACACACAAATAAAAAATAGTCCTTATGATATAATTGTTAAACATGGCGAAATCAGTCCACTTTACTCCAAAATAATAGATAATGTAGATAATCTTTCACAAATGGCAGGAGTAATAACAAAATTAAAATTACAACTTTATGATATAATGAAAAATGAATATAAAACAGAGCCAGATAATTTTCCTGTAAACATAAAATTTATAGCTAAATGGGTCGAAAGCCAATCTATTGAACACAATAAATGTGGGGATGATCAAGGTGTGCCTGATGATGATACTTTAGATAAAATCTATGCGGGAAATGCTAAGTCAAATGCCGATGGGACATATGAATTAACAATATCAGCTTTAAAAATCGGAGAATATGAATTATTCATTTATATCAATGAACAAAAATTAAATGGATGTCCTATATCTTTAAATATATTGCCATCAATTTTAGATGCAAGTAAATGCGTATATAATGAACACTTATTTATATCAATATCGAATAATTTAGTTGCAGGGAATAACTTTGAATTATATTATCAATGTAGAGATACTTATGGCAATAATATTAAGACTTTAATAAATAACAATAATGATTTATTAAAAGAAATTCATTTAATATCAAATGAAAATACAAATAATGAAATTAAAATCGAAGGTTCCATAGTTGATTATTCTACACAACCAGGTTGTTATATTATAAAATTTAATCCAACTAAGACAGGTAAATACAAAACAAAAATATTATTAAATAATTCATTAATACCATCAATAGAAATATCTGTGAAACCTTCCGTGCCTAGTATACAAGAATCATATGTTGAAATTATTGATAAAGAAAATAAATATTACACTGGAGATTTCATAAAATTTAAAATTATATGTTTCGATATATATAAAAATGTAATCGAAGAAGAAAAAAATTTTATAATAAAAAATAATGTAGATACAGACATAGAATATAATCCAACATATGAACAAAATGGTGTTTATACTTTTTCATATCAATTCAGATCAATTGGAGAATATAATTTCAATGTTTTATATGAGCAAAATAATATTAAAAATTCTCCTATAGAAAATATCATTGTACATCCCGGAAAGCCGAGTTCAAAAAGTATAATTTCAGAAATTCAGCCAAATTTATCAATTAAAGCAGGAGAATCTATAACTTTTATAAAAGCATTATTAAAAGATAAATATAATAATGTAATAGAAAATCAAGACAATGAAGAAATATATTTGGATTTTATGGATACAAAAAATAATTCAAATGTTTTTTTATTCAGAGGAAAATACGCCAAATCTTCTGATAATTATAATTATTATTTTGACAATATTATTTTAACAAAAGCTGCCGATTATAGCATATCTTTAAAAATAATAGATAATTATGGCTTGATTGGATATTATTATCAAAGTATTGATTTTTATAATTTATTTGCTCCACAAAATAGCAATTATCATAATTCAATTAATAATAATATGGATAAATATTATACTCGAATTGATGAAGAAATTAATTTTTCTCCTGGATATCTATCCTTTATAGAAGGATTTGCTTTTGAATTGATTTCTATAGAATGGAAAGGATACATAAAGCCAGATACAACTGAAATATATACAATATATATAGATGTCTTTGGCAAAGCGATATTATATTTAAATGATGAAATTGTTATTAATTATAGCGATTCATTCAATGATAAAAATAATGAAAATGAAAAGACTACACCTAATTATGTCAATGTATATTTAAAAAAAGATGAATATATATCTTTGAAATTAATGTATATTAAAAAAAAAGATATTATTATGTCTAAAATAATTATGTTATGGGAAAGTGATACAATTCAAAAACAAGTAATTCCAAAAAAAAATTTATATTGTAATATTTTCAGTGAAGAAGAAAAATTCATAAATATAAAAACGGCAAAAACTGATATAGCATCATTGGAAATAATAAATGAGAATGCTTTATCTAATTGTAATTTAGACAACGAAAATAAATATTATTTCAATTTTAAAATTTATGATATATATGGTAATGTTATAAATGAAAATAGAAATAATGTAGATATAACTATAAATTCTTATTTAATAAACACTAATGATCTTTCGAAAATAAATTGCGAAGTAAATTTTGATAACACAGTTAACACTAATTTATATAAAGTTACTTGCATAATAAATAATAATGGAAATTATAATTTAGAAATAGAAATAAATTCCATAAATGAAGGCTTAAGTAAATTATATAATAATTATGCAATACTTACTTGTAATAAAAATAAGGATTTAAGTCTGTGTGAAAATTATAAAATAGAAAGAGGAGGGGAGATAATCATAAATGGAGAAATATCATGTATTTCAGGGGAAAAAACGGATTTTACTTTAGCATTTTATGATCAAGCGAATCAAAATATTATTCATTCATGTGAAAATGTTCTTTTTTCTGCAACAATAAGCCCAGTAAACCCAACAAGCACAGAAACTAATATTATAAATCCGAGTCCAATAGTCATTTCATATGATTCTTCTCCAGAAAGTGAAAATTATGGAAAGTTTATTCTAAGTTTCACCGCATATACAGTACTATCTTCCAATTATAAAATTAAAATACATTTTAATAATTTAAACATTCCAAATAATGCAAATAATGATATAGATATAGTTGTGAAACTATTACCCCGCAAACCCTCGAATATTCATTCGAAGTATTCATCTGAAGCTCCGAACGAAATATTAATGGATACTGCTTTCAATTATGATATTGAATTATATGATTCTTATTCAAATGTTATAAATAATCAAACTTATAAAATATATACAGAAATCAAAGGAAATTTTGGCACTTATAAACAAATATTAACCAAAGAAACTGATAGCTCTGTTTATAAAGCTGAAAATTTTGAAGTGTATAGAATAAATGAGACCTTTTCGGGTTGTGGAATTGGTTTGTTATCTTCATATGCTTTACAGAAGGGAATAAGAATAAATTATTATAATAATTATTATGTAAATGGAAATCCATTCAAGACGGAGATAAAAGAAAATGGTCAAATTGTATTAAATTTAGGAGAAAATGATTTATTAGGAAATATTTATGATAAATTATATACAAGTATTCAATATATTTTCTATTTTCAGCCGGAAAATAATGATATTTATCATTTTTTGATATATAACAATAAAAATAATATCAGATTATATTTTGATGAAGAACTAGTAATAGATTCATTTAATCAACCTTTGTTAACACAATATACTTTTATTACTCCTGAAAATCTTGATAATAGTTTAGTTTATTCCTTTAGATTAAATATTTATATAAGAGAGCCACTAGTGAAAATATCAATGTATTATTATACGGATAATATACAAATAAAATTAATAGATACAAATAACAACAATGTATTTTATAGTGATTTAAGTCCAATTTCTGATCAAAAAAAAAATTTGAAATTTTATTCATATCCAGGAAAAATAGAAAATATATATCAAGATTTAACTGAATATAATGAAAACAATGAAAAAAGCATTGTGATAAAATGGGAAAGGCCTAATGATAATGGATGTGATAATATTATAAAATATTTAATATATCATCATTATCCAGATAAAACTTTTACATATATTTTGAATGATAACGATTCGAACAAAAATTTTCTTTCATATAAAATAACTAATAGTCATGATTTCAGCATTGAATATAATAAAGAATATAAATTTAATATAGCCGGCTTTAATTCTAAAACTGAATCATCAATTCAAAGTGATGAAGTATCATGTATATTAATTAGTTATTCTTTATCAAATTTGATATTTTCAAAATCTACAAGTGATGAAAATATTCTCGTAATAAGTTGGAATCCTCCGTCGGAGTCGGATATTCAAGATATTATTACATATCATTTGGAATATAGTGAAATATCTTTGGATTCAAATGATAATTTTTTAGAAATATATTCTGGAAGAAATAATAATTATGAAATGAATATAATAATGAATAATTTGATGTATGAAAAAGAGTATAAATTTAGAGTTTATGCTCAAACACCGTTTGGAAAAGGCAAATATTTAGAAAAAGATTATATTCATTCTGGTAAGCCAGGAAAGCCGCCTAGTCCGCCTATTATTGATATATCTAAAACCACTATGGGACATTTAGAATTTACATTTGATCCTATAATTGAAAATAATGGCTCTCCAATAAGAAAATATTATATAAATATAAATGGAGAAGAAATAGAGATTAATAATGATAATCCTAATAAATTTAGATACAGTTATGAATCAAATTCAAATACACATATTCCTATAATAGTAAGATATCTTGCAGAAAATGATAATGGAAAAGGTCCTTTATCAGAGCCATCTTCTCCGATGTATGCGGCACAAAAACCAGATTCTCCTACTAATTTAATAAAGGTTACAACTTCTTCAACAAAAGGAATTATTAATATTAGTTGGCAAGCTCCTTCATCAAATGGAGGTGCTCCAATTTTAGGATATAAAATATATTTGAATGATATATATATAACTTCATTACAATCTAATATCTTGAAATATACTTTTCAAAATATATTTGATCCTAATATAAGAAACAAAATTGCTGTTTCGGCTTATAATATAATGGGTGAAGGAGAAAAAGCCGAAATTCAAGAAATTGACTCAACTGGGGTTCCTGGTAAAATTGATAAAATAAAATTAAAAGCTCATAGTATAAATTCATTAACTATTGAATGGGAAGAACCTATAGATAATGGAGGATTAAGAATATTGAATTATGATATAAGAATTAATGATGGAACTGAAATAGGTAATAATTTTGGAAATGAAGAAACAATAACAACTAGGACAAAAGAATTCAATGGATTAACTGCTTCTAAATATTATTCTATACAAATAAAATCTAAAAATTACAATGGTGGCGGAGAATGGAGCAATTACGCTACTTTTTTTACAGCTGAATCGCCGGGGAAAGTAGAAAATTTTGAATGGGATAAAAATTTGAGTGATAAAAATAAAATCGTTTTAAGGTGGGAGCCCCCCGAAAACAATGGAGGATGCGATATTTATGGATATAGAATATATAACGAATATCAAAATTTATTATATGATGGTCCGGATTTGTTTTTTATTTTTGATAATGAATTTAATATTATACCTTCTAATTATTATTATTTTGTTATTTATGCATATAATTGTGCCTATCAAAGTATTACAAGTAATTCAGTTTCCGCATATTCAGCGAAAGCTCCCGATAAAATGAATCCTGTTATTTTTAATGAATTTATTTCTGATACTTCTTTTTCTATAATTTTTGACAATTCAGTAAACGACGGAGGACTTCCGATAACTCAATATGTATTATATTTGAATTGCGAAGATTGCACTACAAAAAGCCTAATATTAAGATATGATGTGGAAAATACAAATAATATTAAAGATAATGTAATTAAAATTCAGGATAGCCACTTAGAAAAAGGTAGAAAATACAAAATACAAATTGCTGCTCAAAATTCGGTTGATGAAGGAGAAAAAAGTAAAGAGGTTGAAATCGATTTTATCAGTAAACCTATTTTCCCTGATTTATATGATTTTAGAGTTGTTTATAATAATGGAGAATTATATGTGATATGGAGTAGAATTGAAAATAATAATGATATTGGTTATAGAATATATTTAAGTGAAAATTATATTGAAAATAATATATTAAATAACTATACACTTATATATGACACTTTTAAACAAAGTGGCATTTATCATTATTTATTAAATAAAACACAATTAAATTTAATAGAATCAAAATTATACCACATATGTTTAACCGCCTATAATTCCGCCGGTGAATCAAAACCAATTTATTCTAATTTCTATTACGGACAAAATCCTCCTACACCCTATGAATTCACTCTTTTAGATATTATTGAAAATTTAAGTGCAGATAATACAATAGAATCATACAGTATAAGATTAAAATTTAAATTAAATATGAATAATAATTCATTACCAATAAAATTTTATAAATTATATAAAAAATATGATGATGATTCAGTAATTGAAGAAGATAAACAATATAATCAAATATTTTATGATAAAAATAAATTAAATATATTATTTATTGAAGATAAAATATTATCAGCTAATTATGTAGTAGGAAAAAAAATAATATATAAATTAAAGGCTGTGAATGATATAGGAGAAGGAGATTATTCAAATCCTTTAGAAGTTATTTATGCAAAATATCCTAATAAACCTGGAGATATTACTATTAAAAAAAGAATAACAAAAAATTCATTAACATTATGTTGGGAGTCTGATAATTATATAGATAATAATATAGAGACTCTTGGATATGTTATATATTTAAACACAAAAATAATTTATATTACCTCAATAACAACAACTAATAACGAATATACTTTTACTGATTTGGTTCCAGGACAGGAATATGATATAATTATCAAATCAATAAATAAATTAGGTGAAAGTAAAGAAGGTTCATCATTTTCATTTAAAGCAGGATTGACACCTTCTAAAGTATTAAATATAAGAAGAAATTTTAATTTATTAGAAAGAAATAAAGTTAGCATATTATTTGATGCTCCAGAAGACAATGGTGGATGCAGCATTACTGGTTATAATATAGTAATAATAAAAGATGATAATACAGAAAATGAAATAAATTTTGATACTTCTCAAATAACATCATATAATAGTTTGTATTATACCTTTGAAGAGAATAATTTAAGTAACAATATTGTTAAATTTTATATTAAAGCGAAGAATGATATAGGAGTTGGTCCGGAAGAAAAATATATTTATACTTTTGTGGGAGGGAAATTTCCCGGAATTCCAAAAAATTTTCAAATTTCTGAGATTTTTCCATTATATAGCAATAAAGATTATCTAAATGATAATGATAATGATAGTGATAATGATGAATGTTATAATTATTGTAATGTGTATGTTAAATGGGAAAGCCCTGACGATGATGGTGGAACAGATATTTATAAATATCAAATATTAATTTCTAAAAATGATAATAATGAATATGAATTTTTAGATGATGATATATCTCCTTTCATAAATAATAATTATTTAATGAAGGATTTAATCATAGGACATGAATATAAATTGCAAATATCAGCTTTTAATGCAATTGGTCAAGGAGAAATATTATATACTTCTTTATATATCAGTTATAAACCTACTCCTCCATTAAATTTAGAAATAACATCTCATAAAAATAACCAAATATCTTTATCTTGGTCAAAGCCTTTATATGAAAACGGTAGTAAAATCAAAGAATATTTAATTTATTACGAACCTATAATCCCAGAGGGGGATACTTCATCTGTCCAAAACAGCAATTCTGAAGTTATAAGTAATACTATAACAAATTATAATATAATTATATCTGATTTAAATTATCAGTATAAAATATGGATAAAAGCGAAGAATGAAAAAGGAGAAAGTGATAGAAGTAATATTGTGTATGGATATGCTATAGATAATCCAGTAATTGAAAAAACACCGAGTATAGATCAGAATAGTCGAACTACTTCATCATTTTCAATTATATGGACTAATGAACAAAAAGATAGTACAACTTCTCCTCCTTTGATTGGATATGAAGTGTATATAAGGGATTTAAATGAAACTTTTTTAGAATATAAAGTAGTTTATAACGGGAAATATATTGATAATGTATTTTCAACTACTGTCAATGGATTAATTAATGGGCATTATTATGGAATTGTTTATTATGCTTATAACAAAGCAGGCAAAAGTAATATGAGTCCTGAATTAATTGTTTTATGTGGTGTGAAGCCTTCTCCTCCTAAAGAAATAAAACTTAATTCTGTATCCTCTTCTTCTATTGTTATTTCATGGGAATATTCAGATTTATTGAATTCTAATCTTGTTTTAATTAAGGGATTCTATATATATAACGAAGGTCAAAATAACCCAATTACATGCCAGTATGAATCTAATGGTAGTGGTAGTACCGAAAATAATATGATTCCATCGAAATATAATACATGCACAATCACTACTTCAAATGGTGATACATACAATTTAAGAATAAGTGCTTTAAATGAAATTGGAGAAAGTGAAAAAAGTAATAATGTTCTTAAAGTAAAAGCGATAGATTTACCAAGTAAGCCAACTTTAAGTCTTAAATATTTCGATAAAGATTATTGTGAATTATCTTGGACTTCAAATTATGATTCAGGAAATCAACAAAAAAAATATATTTTATATTATGAACAAAATAATAATGATAATAGTAATAATTTAATTAAATTATATGAAGGTAATATAAATACTTATAAACATGAAAATTTATCAACATATGTAACCTATATATATTTTGTTTCAGAAGTAAACGATGGAGGAGAATCCGAAAAAGCAGAAATTGAATGTACCACATATCCAATACCTTTACCTCCCGATCAAATTAATATAATTGAATCATATTCAGATAAAATTATTTTAGGAATTATTCCTCCTTCCGAAGTTTCTATACCTATAAAAGAGTATAAAATATATATAATAGAACAAAATTCTATAAATATTAAATATACTAAAATATGCTCAACTTTAAGATGTGAAATAAATAAAGAAGAATCATCATTTACTTCTTTGATTCCATATGATTTTTATGTCACATCAATTGATTATTATAACAGAGAAAGCGAAAAAACATCTATAAAACAGTTTTATTTTGCTTCACTTCCTAATAAAGTAAGCAATGTTAATTTAGCTATAATAGAAGATAAAAGAATAAAAATAGATTGGACTTATACTTATAATATTAATGGTGAATTACCAATATTATATTTTAATATTTACTATAAAGATGATAATAATTTTTTGCAAAGTAATGATTACCAAATAATAAAAGTAGCAGATAATATAAATAATTATTATGTCATAGAAAATTTATTGTATGGACATACTTATTCATTCTATGTTTCGGCGAGCAATGCCGTTGGCGAAGGAGAAAAAAGTGAAAAATTTTCGAAAAAAATCATATTTCCGCCAGATCCCCCGGATATTTTTTATATTAAAAATATCGAACTTTCATCTACAAATAATCCTGATAACAATAAATGTGTGGTAACTTTTGCTTGGAAATGTACTAAGAATTTGGACAAAGAAGAAAATAAGGCAATTATTCTTTTTAAAATAGAAGCCTATAAATTAGATGAAAATGGAGTAGAAGAATCAACTTCTCCAAGTATTACCATAGAAAAGGATGTAAATAATTCTCCTTATTCTTTTAATTCAATTGATGTTAATGATTTCATTAAAGATAATTATTATGAAATTCATATTAAATCAAAAAATGAAGTTGAATCAGTAAAATATAATATGATAATAAAAAAAATTATATTAAAACCTCATCAAGTCACAAATATTAAAGAAATAGAAAAAACTAGAACAAGAACTTCAATAGGAATACAATGGAATGATCAATCAAATGAAAGTGTTATATTTTATACAATATATATTTTATCCCAAATTAATACAAGTAATATTGTTATTGCGTATAAAAACGAATTTTATTTCAAAAATTTAGAAAAAGGCCAAAATATAAAAATTCAAATAGAAGCAGTTAATGAAATCGGGGCTGGTCCCAGGAGTAATACAAAAGAATTTAAAATTTATGGATTGCCTGATTCCCCGACTAATATTTATCTTTCATCTGTATTGAAAAATAGTATAACTATTAATTTCAGTCCCTCGAATGAAAATGGGGGAAGTCCGATAACTTCTTATACAATTTATAGAAGCGAAGATTCATCTTTTTTGAATAAAATTTATATTAAAAAATTTACTTTGAATGATATTAATAATATAAATAATAATATATTGTATTATATGGATTCAATTCTTTCTTCTTGTAAAATGTATTACTATACTGTAACTAGTAGTAATGAATTGGGAGAAAGTGAAATAAATGAAAAATCAATTATAGTCAATGCTATTACTGAAATATTACCTTCAAATTATACTGCTAATTTAATGATAACAAAAATTGGAAATAATTCATTTTATATTAATTGGAAAGAAATTGATGAAATAAATAATGGCGGATGTAGAAATGATATTATTTATAGTATTTATATGAAAACTTTGGAATCAAATTCGGAATATAATCAAATTTTTTCAGGAAGAGAACTTTATTATACCATTAAAAATTTAGATTTATGGAAAAAATACAAATTTAAATTAATTGCATCAAATTCTCTTGGCTCTATTGAAATTTGTGAAAAAGAATCATCTGAATATACAGGATATTTGATTAATCCACCTCAAAACCTTAAATTAATTCAGAGAAAAATAGATATGGATGTAATCATAGGAGGAGCTGAGCCAATGATAGATGAAGGGGATGTAGATGATGATGGAAGAAGATTGGATGAAAATATAAATTCATTAATATCAATTAAAATCAAATGGGATCCAATTGTATATGATTCATCTTTTATTACTTATAAAATATGTTATTCTAATTCTATACATACTATAAATAACAATAATAATAATTGCAAAAATATTTCATCTTATGATAAAAATGAATTTGAATTAAATAATTTAATTTATGAAAATTTAAGAGAAGGAGATTATATTTATTTTATTCTTTCTATAATCAATGCTATTGGAGAAGGCCCACAAAGCAACCTACTGAAAATATTGGTAGGCCAAATTCCCCTTTCTCCTGATAAAGAATTAATATATTATGCAGATCCAAAAACTAAAAGCGTTGTTTTACAAATTCCAAACTTATCAGATTTGGAAAATATTTGTGGAAGTATTATTCCATCAAGATATATTATTACAATGAATAATTCAATAATAATAAATTCAACAAATAATATAAATAAAGTGACTGGGCTAGAATTAGGTAAAAATTATATATTTAAATATGCTTTAAGTAATATTATCTATGAACAAGATAATATATTAAATGAATCCCTAAATTATGGAGGTGAAACTATTATTAAATTACTTACTGTTCCAGAAAGAGTAAAAAATTTAAGATTTTGTGAAAATAAAGATGAGTTGGTATATTCAGATAAAAAAATGATTGAATGGGATAAATTAGATACGAATAATGATATACCAATTTTAAATTACATAATACATCAAATATGCTTGGATTGCACTGATAATAATGAAAAAAAAATTTCAATTTCTGCTGATACTTCAAAAATTTTAATTGAAAATTTGATACCAGGAAAAAAATATTCTTTTCACATCACAGCAAAAAATCAAGAAGGATTAGAAGGAGAAAACTCAAATGTAATAGTATTCACAGCAGGATTAAAACCGAATAAATTACCCATGCCTACTTTAGTTTCTTTTACTGTTTCAGAAATTAAAATAAAAAATGATTTTACTTTATCCAATGTAGATACCGGAGGAAATGCTGAGCATGGGCTTGATATTAAAAAATATATTCTCTATAAAAACGGATATAAATATTTTGAAACAGAAAATAAAAATGAAATTAATGAGTATACATTTACAAATTTAGTCAAAGGTGAGGAATATTTTTTTCAAATTAGTTGTGTAAACATTATAGGAGAAAGCGAATTATCTGATAAATTAATTGTAATTCCTTCATATTATCCTTCTTCTCCTTTATATCTTCAAATAATTTCACAAAGTGCTTCAAAAATAGAAATATCATGGGAAGAGCCTTTTGATAATGGTGGATTGCCCATTATTTCTTATGAAGTTAATATAAATGATGAGCAAAATAATGCTCAACCAATAAATAAAATAATAAATGAAACTTCTTTTTCTTTTATTTCCACTGATGGATTAGAAGCAGGGAAAGAATATAAATTTAAAGTTAGAGCAATAAATAAATATGCAAATGAAAAAAAAGAAGAAAACAAATATATGTGGAGTGACATTAAAACAGGATATTCTATGAATATTCCTTCTGTAGTCCAAGGATTGGCAATAAATGATTATGATAGATACAGTGGAATATTATCATGGAAACAACTATCTACTGAAATAGAAAAAGGTTATAGTAATAATATTATTTATTCTCTTTATGTAAGATATAATAATAATAATAATGTAAAAGAATTAATTTATGATTTAAATATTAATGATTTAATTACTGATAATAATTATTATAATTATAATTTTCATGTACCAGTTTTAGGTTTAAAATATTACTTTAAAATAATAGCGAAAAATGAAGTAGGTACCAGCGAGTCCGAGGGGGTTGAAGTAATGTTTAATTCAAAACCAAAAAAAATGAAAAGTTTAGTTTTGGAAGATTTATCCGTTTATGACAGTGATAAACCTTTTATAAAATTATCTTGGGCAGGAGATACAACAAATGATGATATTATAAATGAATTACAAAATTATGAAATAGATGTGAAGGACGAAAATGTTAATAATATAACTAATTATGCAATATTTGATGTTAATACTAAATATATTACTGTCCCCCAAAATGAGGAAATTATACCTGGAAATATTTATTATTTTTTTATATATGTTAAAAATGATAGAGGATATTCTGATATTAGTGATGGATTAAAAGTTATATTTGCGGAACCTCCGCAGAATATTGTAAGAGAAAATTTAAATGAACAAATATGTTCTAATTTTATTGAAATCATTTGGTCAACTGACAATTTAGCAAATGGGGGAAGTGAAATAACAGGTTTTATTATCCAAAATAAATTATCAATTAATTCTAATTATGAAACTTCTTTTAATTATTCTATAGTAGGTTCTAATAGTGGTTCGTCCTCTAACATTGTAGTAACCAAAAAGCAAAGTATCTCGGACTTTTCAGATTGTAATATTCAGGCAACAGATACATCTTCTTCTGATTCCACATCTAATAATTATTATTCAGTTAGATTTTATTCTTTACAAAAAGGATTTTACTATAATTTTAGAATAGCTGCATATAACAAATTTTTTAATGATATAGATACTTTGAAATTTATGGATCCTTTGCATATTTTATATGCTACGAAACCCGAAAAAATTACAAAATTTGAGCAAATTTTTGATAATTTGAAAGAAAATCAAATTAATTTGAAATGGGAACCTCCCAGTGATAATGGAGGTGTTGAAATATCAAACTATATAATTTCTCAAAAAAATGGAAATAATTATTATGAATTACCAAAAGATATCAATTATTATGAAATACAAGTAGATAGCAATGCTGATATAACATATGTTATCAAATCTCAGAATGCAGCAGGAATAAGCGAGGAATCAGAGGAATTAACTTGTCATCCAGGATTAAAGCCTGGAAAAGTTCTTAATTTGAAGACAACTACAATAACAGGCAATGAAATAAAAATTAAATTTAATGAGCCTGCTAATAAACATTTATTAAATTGTCAAATAAATTCATATATTGTTACATATAAAATAGGTGAATCTGGTGAAGTACATAACACAATAGATATTAATTCAAATAATAATAATGATTATTATGAATTTCATTTAAATAATATAAATCAAAATATAGGAACTAAAATTATTTTTAAAGTAAAAGCAATAAATTCTGTAGGTGATGGTGAAATTTCAGAATTAGTTACATATAATTGTAATAGTCCAAGAATACCACATTTTGATATATATAAAAGAGAAGAAAATGGAATCATATTTTCAATGACTCCAAATGAAGAAGATTTAAATTTGATGAAAAATAATAATAATTGTCGATTAACAAAATTAGAACTTTATAGAAATAGCGATATTGTATGTAATGGTTCTTATAGGAATGTTAAATGTTCTGTTCAAAATTTAGAAAATGGTTCTTTTTATAATTTTAAATTATTATATTATAATAATGTTGGCGGAATGTCTCAGGAAGCTTTGATAGAAAATTGCAAAATTGGTGTGATACCTAATCCTATAACCAGTATAAATATTGATAAAATTGATTATGAGAACAGAAAAATGGATATTTCTTGGACAAAAGATGAAAGTAATCCAAATATAATTACACAGTATAATTATGTTTTATATGATTTAACAACAAGTAGTGAGAATCCTGTTGTTGAACTAGTAATGCTTTCTTATGCAAATATAACTGAATTAAATCAAGGTGGAAAATATAAAATAAAAGTTTATGCCAAAAACGACATTGGTGAAGGGGAAGGATATGAAACACCAGAAATAGAAATAAAATCACCACCAAAAATAACTAATTTGATGGTTGTTGGAACAACTTGTAATTCAATAAAAATAAAATGGGAAGTAGAAGAATCACAATCACAATCACAGTCTTATACTATTCAAAAATATTTCATTTATATCAATGAGACAAAAACTGAAATAAATAATAATAATAATATTTTAGAATATAATATTCAAAGTTTAAATTCTGGTGAAAAATATCTTATAGGTATTAATGGAAAATATTTATACGGAGAAACTAATATTATTTCTAAATTAATTAAAGCTTGTACATTAAGTGCAAATACAATTGAAAATCCTTCTATATCAATTAATAAAGTGAATAATAATGATGCGAATGACAAAAAATATAATATTTCAATTGAATGGAAATATCAAATGAATAATAATAATTGTAATTGTGAGATAAGCAAAGAAACTATTGAAATATATAAAAACGTAGTTGCCGAGGAAAACAGATTATTCGACAACGAAGTAATTTTACTTCATAAATATGATAAACAAATAAATTTAGATGATACAGGAGTAATAACAACAATAATTGTTTTAATAAAAGTATATGATGAAAATGATATAATTTATGAATATACATTTAATAAATCTTTTCCTTAAATTTTTTTAAATAATTTTCTATTATAATTATATTTATATTTATTGATATTTAAATGATTTTATTTTATTTTAATGAAATGTTTTCATTTCCTATTATAAAATGGGGATTGGGGATTGGGGATTGGGG
>JAJJKF010000004.1:0-16537 GCA_023805525.1 Ostracodinium dentatum
ATCCCCAATCCCCAAACCCCAATCCCCAATCCCCAATCCCCATATTTTATTATTTACTAAAATAATTATTTTTTGCTATAAATAATATATTAAAAAAAATTTTTTCTAATATTTTTATTTAAATGTTTTTTATTCATATTTTATAATTAAAAAATGAACACAAAAATACGTGTTAAGACGTATGATCAGATAAAAAGAGAACAAGAAGCAGCAATGAAGCAAAAACAAAAGACAATAGGTGATATTTTGACCAGTGCTAAAAACAATCCAAAATTTGCCAGACTTCTATCGTATTCTTTTAGCACTTTAGATAAAATGATTACTCCTCCAAACAGTGATATAAGGCTAAATGCAAAAATAATCATCGATGGCGGAGGTATAGAAATTCTTAGAAACGTAGCTACAAAAAATATACATAATGAAGCATTATGTAAACAAATTGCTGATATTATATATAAACTTACTTCTATATCCGGAAGTGTAGATCAAGAATTAGCTCAAAAATTCGTCGGAGCAAAAGGAAATGATGCAGTTACTGAAATACTATTATCTAAAGATAAAGGACCAAGCTCAGTTCCTCTAATTAAATGCGTAAATAACTTATGCCAAGTTCCTCAAATTATTAATCAGATGTTAAATCCTCCTTTGGCTGATACTCTTAACCTAGTAAATGAATTATATTCAGATGATATTGTTGTAACTAAGATGAATTTGGATACAATGAAAAAAATCAGTAACCAAAAAAATGGAAGAGAATTTTTGATTAAAAACGGAATAGTCCCAACTACTTTATCAACAATTAAAACTTGCTGTGATAGAAATGATGCCAACGCAGTTTTAAATGGACTTGTTGTAGTCGATAATATATGTAGAAGTGATGAAGGGAAAAAAGCAGCCAAAGAAGCTGATGCCCCACAAGTCCTCTGTGATGTTGTTGAAAATTTCCTCGAAAGTGCCAAAATTATTAATAAATCTGCTAAAATTTTTGCCAAAATTATGACAAAAAGTGATTTGGAACAATTGCTAGAGAAATTAAAAAATAGTTCAAATTCTTTAGATTCAAGTGATGATCATGATATAATAGAAGTAACAAAAGATAATTTAGCATTGGTTTCAAATATTATGTTAGTTGATGAATTAGGAAAAATTGTATGTTTACCCAAAAACTTTGATATGTTAGTATCATTATTCAATAAATTAAACAGAATTAATCTTATTAATAAACCACCAGGATATGTTAAAGACTATATTCAAGCACAAAAACACTTCGTCACTTTATTTAAAAGAGCTTTTGATATTATGCCAGATTGTCTAGATAAAAATACAGAAAAAGGACAAAAATTTTCAACTTTACTTGATAGTATACATAATTGCATTAAGAATAATTGGGCTATCACTAAAGATAACGTTGAAAAATTAGAAAAAGAAGGAGATAAAGAAGGTGATTTAAATCCTTTAAAAAATGCCTTTAAAGGTTTCTTCACTTCTTATAGTGATATTATTAAGCAAAATAACGATAGGAAAAGCGAAGAAGAAAAAAATGAACCAGAATGGATCAGATTATTAAATTATTTAGTAGGAGATGTAATTTCAAATGGAAAGAAATATTTTGGAGAAGATGAAAAACCAAATTATGCAGCTTCAAATATATTAAAAATTGCAGATGATATAGTAGCTGATTCTCCTGATGAAAACCTTGAATTACCTGCCAATATTAAAAAATGTTTCCCATATATTAAAGGAGTTGTTGGATGCAGTAATAATTGGAGAACTTTAAAAAATGATTTAGAAGTAATATACAATACACTCAAAGATGAAGAGGAACGTAGCGATTTAAAAAAAGAAATGATTCCAGTTGTCACTGAATTTATGAAAGAAAAATATAAATTTAGAAATCCAAACTTAACAAACTTAAACATTTTAGATGATTATCTCACTCCAACATTTATAGCTCAATATACATCAAAAAAGGGAGATGTAAAATCGAATCCAAATTTAGGCTTGAATTTCGTAGGTGCTATTGATTCTGTAATGGCAAAACCTTTTTATCAAAGTTCAACCATATTAAAAAACAAAGAAGAAGAAGATGAATTAGAAATGGATGAGGAAGATGAACAAAAAGAGCCAAAAAATGAAGAAGTTGAAAAAAATATATTAGATCAAGGAAGTTATTTGTTAAAAAGATTAATACCACTAGAAGAATTCAACCGCCAAGTGAAAGAATTTAAAAAAAATGCAAGTACTTTTAATCCAGATACAAGTAAGCCTAATGATATATTAAAATTAGAAGATAATTTAATATATCAAAATTGTGCTTTAAATGTAGATGAATTCTTCAATGCCGGAATGACCGATGACTTCTCCACATTAAAAGATTTAATCAAAAAAGAAATGAATTATATTGAAAACTTTAAAAGACTCAAAGCAAATGAAAGTAATCCAAAATATAAAGAAATTTGCGAAGCTTCTAATAAAAGATTACAATTGCAATTAGGCACTCTGAGAAAACTAGAAGATCAAGGAATTAATAAATATGGAAAGACAAAAGCAGAAAAATATCAAACTTTATTAAAAGATATTATAGAGCTAAATTCAGAAGTTATTAATAAATCATCTGATACTCCGAATCTTATGGATCATTTATCTCAATTAAGAAAAAATGTAGGATTTTTAAGAGATAATGAAAAAGAATTATCTAATGATAAAGAAAAAACTCCATCAGAAACATATATTGGAGCTTTAATGAAATTATTGAATAAATCAATGAATGATGAAGATTTATGTGATTCTATTATTAAAACATTAATTGCTTTGGCAAATAAAAAACCAGGAATATGCAATTTATTGGTCAAATCTGGATGTCCCAGAATGCTCGTACAATTAAAAGACAAAACACAAAATCGTCAATTGGCAAATGATGCTATGGAATTATTAAAATTAATCACTTTATCAAGTAAAGAAAATGCTGAAATAATAGGAAATCAGAATATTTTAATGAAATTATTCCAAATTCGTTCTAATTTTGCCAGCGTAGAGTCTATCACTCGAAACACAGATGCCATTGCAAATGAACTATTGAAGTTACCTGGACAGGAAAAACTTGCTGAGGGTATTATAAAGGAGGCAATTAAAGATTTTCATAACAATGTCCAAAAAGATTTTAGAAATGAGGATGTAAAAAACAAGATATTAAATAATGAAGAAATTATAAATTCTTTTACATCTAATAAGAAGGCCATACAACCAATCTTAGATAAAGAATTTATTAAAGATTTAAATAAAGCTTGTGACTTAGCATCAAAAGATCCAGAAATATCAGCTACTATTGATAGATTATTAGCAAATGATATGGGCATTCTTAAAAAAATAAAAGATAATCTTCCTTCAAAAGCAGATCCAAGACATAAAGATGTTGCTACTGATATATTAAAGATATTATTAGAAAAATCAAATTATGAAGAACCTTTATTAGCTGCATGTAAATGCTTATCAGATTATGTTAAAGATGATGTTTTATATAATAAACATTTGAGTGATAAAATTGATTCAAATTTCGTTGATAAATTATTCGACATCCAAGAAAATTATCTTGATAACCCTGAGGTAGTAAAAGAAATAAATAATCTTTTATGCTATTTAGCTTTAAGAAATCCAAAATTAGCTGAAGCAATAATTAAAAAAGGAGGTCTTATAAATATTATTGAAGAATTAAAAGGTGTAGCTAATCTGAATGATCCAGCAAGTAAATTATTAAAATTAAATGGATTAAAAATGTTAAATTCATTATTGAACAATCCAAGAAATTTAGACAAATTTTTGGATGCTGGTGGAGTTGATTTAATTAATAGAATTGTAAAAAATGAAGTAGATAATAGTCCAAAAAGAGAAGGTGAATTGGATTCCCCTGATGATAAATATTTAACTAAAGGTACCATCTGCACAAAAACTCCAGAACAATTAAAAGAAGAAGCAAAATTAGGAATTAATTCTTTTGCCAATTTAGGTTTGAGTAAAGAAGAGGCTGATAAAAGAAGAGAACAAATCTTAAATGATTTAAGTGATGAAAAAAGCAAAGATTCAACTTCTAGTAGTGATGAAAATGCTGATGATTCAGATAATTATTTTGTACAATGTTTAAAAATAATTAATAAAGGATTAGATAATGGAAAAAAAGAATTTGTCGATGATAAAACAATTCAAGTTTTAACTAATTTAGCCACAGTTAATTTCCCAGATAAATTCTTATTTAATGAAATAGCAACTATATTAGCAAATAAAGATGTAAAAATAAATCCTGATGCAATTGAAGATTTAAAAGATTTATTAAAATTAGGATTATCAAGTAAAGCCCAATTTTACGGAGATAATAAAGTAAAAGAAAAAGTTAGAGCTATAGAACAAAAAATTGCAGATACACTTATGAATGATTTTAGATATAAATCTGGAATTAGAAATGCTATTAGAGCACAAGGTCTTGGTGAAAAACCAGTCCCAGGTAAATTAAGTGATGATAGATGGGGTGATATGCCAAGAAGAGCAGATGATGATAGGCCTTTACCAGGCAAATTAAGTGATGATAGATGGGGCGATATGGGAAGAAGAAGACCCGACGATGATGGTAGAGGATTACCTGGTAAATTAAAGAATCCATTTGATGGTTCTGGCAATAGAGATAATGATGACAGAAGGCCAATTCCTGGCAAATTAAAAAATAGGTTCGGAGTAGAGCCAAAACAAGATGGAGGAATTAATAGATATGGAGGTAGAAGAGGAAAGAAAGATGATCCTGTTATAGAAGATAATAAGGAAAAAAAGAGAAAAGGTATTGAACTTTTTGACAATTACGGAAATAAATTAAAAGGAACTTATAAGCCTGTTCATGATTCTGAAAGATTTGAATTATATGACAAAGATGGTAATAGATTAGATGGTTTTTATAAAAGAGTAGAAGCTCCAGTTAATGCTTATGATAAAAACGGAAAAAAATTAGATGGAACTTATAAGCAAATAGTGGCTGATTCCCCACAACAAGAATTAATGGATAAAAAAGGAAATAAATTAAGAGGGCCATATAAGAAACTTATTAATCCAATTGAAGGTAGTGATGCCTTTGATAAATTTGGAAATCAATTAGAAGGAGTATATGCAAATATTATGCCTAATCTTCCAACCCAAGAAGTATATGATAAAAATGGACAAAAATTAGGCGGAATATATAAAAAAGATGAACCTGATGAAAAAACAGAATTATATGATAAAAATGGAAATAAATTAGAAGGAAAATACAAAAAAATTATTTCAAATGTCCCACATGGTGATATTTATAACATATCAGGAGAAAGATTTGATGATGTAATCTTAAAAAAAATAGTATCTAAAGCTAAGCCAATTTATGCATATGATAAAAGTGGAAAACAATTAGAGGGAGATTATATTTGTATTTTATCTGATATTCCAAATGAGCAAGTTTATGATAAATCTGGAAATAAATTAGATGGATTATTTAGGAAAGTTGATGATGATACTCCATATGCCGAAGGCTATGATAAAAATGGTAAAAAATTAGGTGGTGTATATAGAAGAGTTGAGCCAAATGCTCCAGGAGAAGAAATATATGATAAAAACAAGAAAAAGTTAGAAGGAAAATATAAGAAGGTTGTCCCAGACGTTCCCGAGGGAGAGGCATATGACCAAAATAGAAATAAATTAAAAGGAGTATATGTTAAAGTCAGTCCCAAAGCTTTAGTTTTAGGAAAAAAACTCTATGATAAAAATGGAAAACAATTAGATGGAACATACAAGAACTTAGAAGATGAAACTAGAGGTGAAGATTTATATGATAAAAATAAGAATAAATTAGAAGGAACATATAAAAGAATAACTGGAGAAACACCAAAAGGAGATATATATGACAAATTCGGAAATAAATTAGGTAAAGGTTATAGAAAATTAGAATCTGATATCCCGGCTGAACATGTTTATGATAGAAAAGGAAAAAGATTAAGAGATTTATATGGTAATATTATAGCTAGTATTCCAAGTGAATCATATTTTGATCAATATGGAAATAGATTAGACGGAGTTTTTGCAAAAGATGAATCAGAACTTCCATCTGTGGAAATATTTGATAAAAAGGGAAGAAAATTAGATGGACCATATATAAAAGCTTTAGTTGGATGTGCTGGTATTGAAGCTTATGATAGAAATGGCAACAAATTAGAAGGAAATTATAGAAAAGCTGATACAGATGAACCAGTTGAAGATTTATTCGATGAATTTGGAAATAAATTAGATGGAACATACCAAAAAGATACACCAAATCTATTCGGAGAAAAACTATATGATCAAAATGGAAATAGATTAGATGGAACATATAAAATGATTATGAATGATGAAAATAAAGATGTATTTGATAAAAATAGAAATCAATTAGAAAATGCTTATAAAAAACTTATATCAGAAGCTCCAGGTACTACATTATTTGATAAAAATGGAGATAAATTAGATGGAGTATATATTAATCTTAGATCTGCTTTCCCTATGGAAGAAGTTTATGACAAAAATCGTAAAAAATTAAATGGAATATTCAGAAAAATTGAAGGAGATACTCCATATGTAGAAGGATATGATCAAAAAGGAAAAAAATTAGATGGAGTATATGCAAAAGCTAAAGGTCCAGGAGTTGAAATATTTGAAAAAGATGGCAAAAAATTAGACGGTAAATATGAAAAAGTTAAATCAGATCTCCCCGAAGGAGAAATATTTGACAAATTAGGTAATAAATTAAAAGGAACATTTAAAAAAGTTGCTCCAACTCTTCCTGGAGATGAGATTTATGATAAAAGAGGAAATAAAATAGATGGCAATTATAGAAATGTCGAAAATGATGTTCCTGGAATAGAACTCTATGATGAAGATGGTTGTAAATATGATGGTACATTTAAAACAATTGTATCAGACCCAGTTCCTGGTGAAGTCTTCGATATATACGGAAACAAATTGGATGGAGTCTATAGAAAATTAGAATCAGATCTTCCCGGCGTTGATGTATTTGACAAAAATGGAAAAAAATTAGATGAAAAATGTGTGAATATAATAGCAAGTATTCCAAATGAGCAAATATTTGATGAAAATGGTAATCAATTAAAAGCATTATTTAGAAAAGTTGAAGAAGATACTCCAGTTGACGAGGCATATGATAAATTAGGGAATAAATTAAAAGGAACATACAAAAAAGTTGAATTCACTGAACCAGGTATTCAATTATATGATAAAGCTGGTAATAGATTAGATGGAGCTTATCAAAAACAAGAATTAATTCCTCAAGAAGATTTATATGATAAAAGCGGCAAAAAATTAGACGGAACATATGTACAATTAGTCGCAGATAGTCCAAAGGAAGAAATATATGATAAAAATGGAAATAAATTAGATGCAAATTATAGAAAGGTAATATCAGATAATACTCCAGTAGAAGAATTATTTGACAAAAACGGAAATGCATTAGATGGATGTTATATGAATGTTATGTCTAACTTACCAATGCAACAATTATTTGATAAAAATGGAAATATAGTTGATGGAATATTTAGAAAAATTGAAGATGCACCATATGAAATAGGATATGATAAAGACGGTAATAAATTAAGAGGTGTATATAGGAGAAACGAACTAAATGCCCCAGGTGAAGAAATATATGATAAAAATGGTAATAAATTAGGAGGAACTTATAAAAAAGTAGAGTCTGGAGTCCCAGATGAAGATGTTTTTGATAAATTTGGAAATCTATTAGATGGTACATATGTTAAAGTCGACAGTGATTCTGGACTTCGTGGTGTTGAATTATTTGATAGAAATGGAATTAAATTCGATGGCTTATATAGAAATGCTGAATTAGATACTCCTGGAGAAGAATTATTTGATAAAAAAGGTAATAGATTAGACGGTACGTATAAAAAAGTTTTTTCGAATGGACCAAATGAAGATGTCTATGATTCAAATGGTAAAAAATTAGTTGGAAGATATAAAAAAATTGAATCAGATCTTCCAGGGGTTGATGTATATGACAAAAATGGTAAAAAATTAGACAGCAATTATATAAATGTTGTATCTAGTATGCCAAGTGATGAAGTATGTGATAAAAGTGGTAAAAAATTGGAAGGTATATACCGAAGAATAAATCCAGAAAATCCAGCAGAAATAGGAAATGAAAAGGAAAGACCTTTACCAGGTAAATTAAGGGATAGATTCGAAGATCCTGGAAGAGCAAAAGATGATAGTAGACCCTTACCTGGAAAATTAAAGAATCCATTTGATGGCAAAGGTAATAAAGGAGATAGGGACAGACCAATTCCGGGAAAATTAAAAGATAGATTTGGTGATAAAGGTGGAAAAGGCATTGATAATAGACCTATTCCGGGTAAATTAAAAAAAAGATTTGAACCATGTGATAAAGGCCCAGAAAAAAATAATGGAGGAGGCAGAAAATTAGGAAAACCCAACGTTTTTGATAAAAATGGCAAAAAAAAAGCTGGAAGATATAAAAAAACAGATTCAAAACCTCCAAGTATTGAATTGTTTGATAAAAATAGAAAAAAATTAGATGGAACATATAAACAAATTGTTGCTGATAAACCCGTTGATGTTTTCGACAAAAACGGAAAGAAATTAGATGGAACATTTAGAAAAGTTGGATTTGAAATTTCTGGAGTTGATGCATATGAAAAGAATGGAGATAAATTAAGTGATCCATATCTTAATGTTGTTTCATGCATTCCACAAACTGTATTATATGATAAAAATAATAATAAATTAAATGGAATATACAAAAAAGAAGGACCATTAGATAAAAAAGAAGAACCTGGAGTAGAACCTATAATAGCCTATAATCAAATGGGAAATCAATTAGATGGATTATATGGAGAAGATGGAACAGAAGAAATTAAATATCCAATATTTGATAAAAAAGGAAATAAATTAAAAACTAAAATAAAAAAATTAAGTCCTGATGCTCCATTAACAGACGTATATGATAAAAATGGAAATAAATTAGATGGAACATTTAAGAGAGATTATTCAGATGTACCAGCTAATGTATTTGATAAATATGGAACTAAAGTATATATTAAATATAAGAAGGATGATCCGAAAGAATTCGCCGAAGAATTATTCGATAAAAATGGTAAAAAATTAGATGGTAATTATAGAAAGATTGTATCAGATAAACCAAAAGAAGATTTACGCGATAGAAATGGTAATGTATTAGTTGATAACTTTAAAATATTAGAATCTCCCATTTTCTCAGTTGATTTATATGACAAAGATGGAAATAAGTTAGATGGTAAATATATAAACCCATTAACATGCATTCAAAGTACAGAATTATTTGATAAAAATAAGAAAAAAGTAAATGGTATTTATAGAAAAATAGATCCAAGTATTCCTGGTGTAGATGCCTATGATGCTCATGGTAATAAATTAAAAGGTACTTATAAAAAAGTTGAAGAAGGAACTCCAGGTGAAGAAATTTATGATAGTACTGGTATTAAATATGATGGAATATATAGAAATATTGAAAAAGAACTTCCTGGAGAAGAACTATTTGATAAAAATGGTAAAAAATTTGACGGAAAATATATAAAAGTTGTAGGTGACCCGGCTCCAAAAGATGTATTTGACAAAGATGGTAATAAATTGACTGGAACATATAGAAAAGTATTATCAGATATACCAGCTGAAGAATTATTTGACAAAAATGGAAATAAATTAAATAATGAATATGTCAATATTCTTTCTAGTTTACCTCTTGAAGAATATTATGATAAAAATGGAAACAAAGTTAATGGATTTTATCAAAAAGAAGAACCAGAAACCAATGATGAAGAATTATTTGATGAAGATAAGTATAAATTCGATGGACAATTCCAAAAAATGTTATTAGATGAACCAAATAAAGAATTATATGATAAAAATGGTAAAAAATTGGATAGCCATTATAAAAAAGTTTTATCAGGTATTTCAGGTGTTGATGGTTTTGATAAAAATGGAAATAAATTAGATGGAAAATATATAAATATTGTATCTGATATTCCATGTGAAGAAGTATTTGACAAAAACGGTAAAAAATTACTTGGACTATTCAGAAAAGTGGAACCAGATTCTCCATCTGCTAAGGTTAATGAAGCTTATGATCAATATGGAAATAAATTAGATGGAACTTTCAAAAAAGTTGATAATGGCACACCTGGTGATTATATATATGATAAAAATGGCAATAAATTGGAAGGAACATATAGAAAAGCAGAAAAAGATGCTCCAGCTTTGGAATTATATGATAAAAATAAAAAGAAATTAGATGGAACATATATAAGAGTCTTAGATGGTAATCCAATAGATGAAATATATGATCAAGAAGGTAATAAACTTGATGGAACATATAGAAAAGTAGAGTCTGATCTTCCTGGTATTAATGCATATGATAAAAATAAAAATAAATTAGATGATTGTTATGTAAATATAATATCTAGTTTACCAATGGAACAAATATTTGATAAAAATAGCAACAAAAAACATGCTCTTTATAAAAAAATTGAGCCTGATATGCCAATTGAAGAAGCATTTGATAAACTAGGAAATAGATTATTTGGCTCTTATAAAAAAGCAGCCGATAATGAGCCAGGACTTGAAATATATGATAATTTCGGAAATAAATATGATGGAACATATGTTCCAGGAAAATTAAATGATGATAGATTCGGAGACATGCCACCAAGACATGATGATAATAGACCTTTACCAGGAAAATTAAAGAATCCATTTGATGGTCAAGGTAGAGATGATCCAAGAGAGCAAAGAATACCCGGAAAATTAAAAAATCCTTTTGATGGACAAGGTAAACCCGAAGAAAGAAATCCAGTAATTCCAGGAAAATTAAAACAACCTTTTGACGATAAGCCAAAAGATAATTATAAAAAAGAATATCCAAGAAAAGCAACAAGAAGAGACAATAGAGCTGCTACCATTCGAGCAGCTAAAAAAGCAACTCCTGAAGAAGAGTTAAAAAATAAAAATAAATTATTAACATATTTATCTTTAGCTACTGAGCCAGAAGCTTTCAAAAATGTATTCTCTGATATACAACCAGAAATCGTCACTTTCTATAATAGTTTAAATTCTACATATGAACCAGTAATAGACAAAATATTAAGAGATAAAGCAAATAAAATAAATGATATTAATAATAAACTTGGCTCAGGTAAACTTGAGAAAGGAGATAATCCTACTATATTAGAACCATTTAATATCAATTCATTACCAGAAAAAGAAAAATATGATGAAGGAGTTGTTCTCTCCTTAGCTAAATTATATGGTTATATTTTAGATCAATCAAGTTTAAATAATCCAGAGAGAAGAATACCCGGAAAGTTAAAAGATGATAGATGGGGAAACATGCCACGTGCTAAAGATGATGATAGACCTATACCTGGAAAATTAAAACCATTTGGAGGACAAGGCAAAGGTGAAGACGGAAGAAATGCAAACATTCCTGGAAAATTAAAGCCATTTGGAGGACAAGGTAAAGGCGATGATGGAAGAAATGGAAACATTCCTGGAAAATTAAAACCATTTGGAGGACAAGGTAAAGATGATGAAGGAAAAAATTCAAATATGCCGAGAAGACCAAAAAAAGGAGACTATGATGAAAGTAAAATATTAAGCGGAGAATTATCTATAGATGATCCAATTAATAATAATTTTGTTAATAATTTACAAGTTTTGGCTGAACCAATGTTTACTCCAGATAATTACATTTTCGTAAAACAATTTAATGATCAAATGAATACTATTATGACAACATTAGGCAAATATCCAGAAGAGCATTGTATGGATGATGATAACATTGAAGTTACTGAAAATTATTTAACATATTTAAATACTTTATTTAATAAAGCCGTACCATTCTTGCACGAATTACATAATGAAATAGTCAATTCCCCAACAGGCCAATATCCCGAAATAAAAAAAGAAAAAGAAGAGAATTTAGATACAATATTAAGTGGAGCAGAAGAATATTATAAGGCTGATGAAGATGCAGAAGTTAAAGCTGATTCAGCTAAAAACATGTTTGATGCATGTCTTAATCTTCTTGATGATTTAACAAGAGATGGTGTAGTAGATGATAACAATAAACAAAAGAAAAAAGAATTAGAAGATAGACAACAAAAATTATGGAGCTTACTAGGTCATAATATTAGAAGTGATGACAATAATCAATTATTAGATCCTAGTAATACTCATAGAGTAAGAGATTTAATTAAGAAAATAAATGATTCTATAAATAACAAAGGCCAAAACTGGGAAAAATTGCGATTTATTCCATGTGAATTATCCAAAAAATTAGATAATGGAGATGATAAAATAGGACAAGATATATTAGATTTTGTCATGAATGATTTAGAAAAACATGGAAATGATGACAAGGTAAAACAAATAAATATGGAAACTTTGGCAAACTTATCAAAATTCCCTGGATTAATGAAACAAATTATGAAAAACGGAAAAGTATGGAATGATTTACTAAGACAATATGCTGATCCAAAAATAATAAATAAAAAAAGACAAATATTATCAACTATGTTTAATAATGCAACATTATCAAATTATAATGTAGATAATATGATCACTAATAATCCAAGCGGATTAAAAAGTTTATTGAATACAATAATAAATAATCCAGTTAAAGGCTCGGATGATGTCTGCTATGATATTGCTAAAAATGAAATTGATACTTTATGCAATGTATTAAAAGATAGTAATAATTATAGGGCTTTAATTAAAGGAGGAATATTAAATCCAAATGATATTAAAAAATTGGAAACCTTGTATAATGATATATATCCACAAGGAGCTGAACTTTTGAGACCAATTTTATCAATGTTGAAAGAAGCTGATAAAGCCAAAAGAGAGAAAGATGAAGTCAAAGAAGATGAAAATAAAATAATAACTTTAGATAAAAGAGTTGGAGAATACTTTGAAAATCATAGAAGTGCTTTGCTTGGCTTTGCAAGTTTAAGTAGACCAGGAAAATTAGGTGATGATAGATGGGGTAGTATGCCACGTGCTAAAGATGATGATAAACCTATACCAGGAAAATTAAAACCATTTGAAGGACAAGGTAAAGGTGATGATGGAAGAAATCAAAAAATTCCTGGAAAATTAAAACCATTTGGAGGACAAGGTAAAGGAGATGATGGAAGAAATGGAAACATTCCTGGAAAATTAAAACCATTTGGAGGACGTGATAATGGTGATACTGGAAGAAATCAAAAAGTTCCTGGAAAATTAAAACCATTTGGAGGGCCAGAAGGAGGTCCGGCAGGTGATGATTTAATAAAGAATACTTCTTCTTTAAAAAAAATGTCATTCATTTCTGAAGCTTTATTACTTCATAGAGATGATAATGCTAAAGTCAAATCTTCTTTAAGTGCCACAGAAAATCCAAAAGCTGCTGAAGATTTAGATCAAATATTATCTTTATTACGTAAAAATTATAATGATTTGAAAACTAATAAAGACCCTGAATTAAATGCTGTTAGAGCAGAAAATATCCATAAATGCCTTAACTTATTAAAGAAAATGACATTAGCTCCTGATAATCATAAGGCAATTTTAGAAGGAGGTTTCATGAACTTTATGGAAAGAATGGATGGAGATTATAAATTATTTGATAAAAATGGACAACCCGATTTAAATAATAAGCTTTTAGGCTTTAATATAGAAGGTAAAAATGTTTTACAATCATGTTCAAACAGTGATGATGCAGTTCCTATTATAGCCCAATCACCTGTGTTTAGCTCTACTATAAATGAAGTAAAGAAATTATATGAACATCCCGAAATAATCGCCGCACATTCAGATGTCGCACAACTTTTCGCTTATGACAACGTAATTTTCTCTAATTTATGTAAAGATCAAGATGCATTCAATAACATATTTGATAAAATGGGATTACAAGAATTATTAGTTATAGGAAAAAAAACAGGAAATGCAAAGATTTTAGACTCTATCTTAGGAATGGTTCAAAATTATGCCAAAAATACTCCAGTAGAAGAAATACCTCAGGATATTCTTAGTTCAACATTTGAAATTATGAATAAATGTATTGGCTTAAATGATAGAAATGCTCCTTTAATGAGTAAAGTTTTAGATTTAGGTAATGTTTTATATAAAGGTAAATTAAAGCCAAAAGTTAATACTCTTAATTTAATAAAATCAATGAATGATGATATCGATAGATTTAATTCAGATCGTGATTATTTGAATTCATGCATGAATGCCTTAAGTACTTTGACTAAAGATAATCCAGAAAATGGCCAGGTAGCTTTAGATTGTGGATTACTTCAAAAATTAAATAATCAAGTCTCAAATATTGTCAAAGAAGGTCCAGCTGAAAATGAAGATGAAAATAATTATCTTCAAACATGTTACAACTTATCAAAATTATATAATAATTTAGTTCATAATGATATCGCAAATGTAGAAAAATTCAATAAAATGGGAATAACTGGTAATACTCTTGGTATGCTTGATTCTTTCAATGATAGAGTGGAACCAAAAACTGAGGAAGAAAAAGAAAGAGAAATATTAAGAAGTAGAGCTCCACCAAAAGAAGATGAAGTTAATTATTTAAGACCACCAGAAATGATCAGAGGTATAATGAATAATTGTGCTGGCGCACTTGAACAAATAACTCTACCTCCCGCTTCTAATGAATTTTTAGCAAATAATACTAAATTCGGAGATACTATGAATAAAACATTAGAAAATGAGAACAATGATGAAGATTATTTAGAAACTGCATTACATGCCTTATCAAATCATCTCACAAACAATAATGGTAGAAATCCCAAAGTTGATATGCAAAAAACTTATAAATTATTAAAAGAGTTACAATCAAATTATTATACAAATCCGGAAATTTTGACAGAAGTTAATAAGGTTGCAGGAGCTATGGTGGTGAATCTCAAAAATGATGGCAAAGGAAAAGAATACACCAAAAAATTCTATGATATAATTCCAGAAAGTACCCAACTTCAAGATTATAATCCTGATTTGGTAATTACATCATTAAAATTGATGCAAGACGCACTTGATAAAAAACCTGATTTAATCAATGATGTATTTGAAGAAACTGTTCCTAATGTACTCAATTTATTAAAAATATATAAAGATAATCCAGAAATTCAAGAAGATGGAATCAAACTTTTATCACTATTTGCCAGAAATAATGTATTTTCATCAGCAATGATTGAAGGTGGATTATTAGATGTATTAAAAGAAACTGTCCAAAATGCTTTATACAGTGATTCTTTTAATAAGGATAACATAATAGAATTAAAATCAGATGTATTTAAATTATTAAGTAATTTAGCTTCAGATCCAAATAATTGTCCTAAAATCGGAGATGAATTAATGGGTGGTTTAATTAGTGAATTAAATGATAAAGGATATAACGATGAAGGAAAAGTAATTGTTCCTTTATTAAATACTTTATGCCAAAATAATCATTGCATTCCTTCGTTTGTCCAATTTAATGGAATTGAGGCTTGTATGAAATTATTAAATGATAATGATACAAATATTGACTTAATATCAAACGTATTAAATATCTTTAAAAATATAGCAAATACTGGTGATGAATACAAACGAATACTACAAGATAAAAAAGTTCCTGATATGATAAATAGACTAATCAAAAAAGTAGGAGCATATGATAAAAAAATAGAATTTGAAGGAAGACAATTATTATTCAATGTTAATTTAGCTCAAGTTCAATTAGAAGATCCTAATTCAATAGGAGTTGATGAAATCAAGATAATTGAGCCAATTCCACCCGAAGTCAGAAACTTCTTGACAAATGGAAAACAAGTCAAAATCATTAATGATAATGGAGATGTGAAAGAAATGCAACTTATATTCAGTCAAGATTTAATGAAAGTTTCTGCCAAAAAATTGAAAAGCAATTTACCACCTAAACCTAAATATATAATTGATACACCTACAATTAAAAAAGTAATAGGAGGACACGGAACAGATGCTTTCAAAAAATGTGGTGGATTATTCAGAAGAAAAATACCACCAAAGGAATTATGCTTTTCTATAGTAGGACCAACTACTTCTGAGGGAGTTAAATCCCTTAATATGCAATGCGAATCAAAAAAAGAAGTTGATAAATGGATAGACTATATCAAAATTGTTATTAATTATTTCAAAAAGACTCACGCTATTAAGGGTGCTGTTATTATAAAGAAATGTTAATATATTTCTTTCATTTAATAATTGTATAACATTAAAAAATAATTAATTAAGAGTAATTATTAATAAATTTATTAATTATTTCCAAAAACATTAAAGTGTAATATTAATTTTTTTTATTTATTTTTTATTTAATTTAATAAAAATATTTTTTTAATTTATTTATAATTAATTAATTGGGTTTTGGGTTTTGGGGTTTGGGGATTGGGGATTGGGGATTGGG
>JAJJKF010000005.1:0-15874 GCA_023805525.1 Ostracodinium dentatum
CCAATCCCCAATCCCCAATCCCCAATCCCCAATCCCCAATTTGAATTTCAGCTTCATTAATATTTAAAATATATATTTTTATTTAATATAATATTTGAATTTAAAATAAAATATAAAAAAAATATTTTTGAATGATCATTTAAATGTTTTTTAATTTAAGTTCTTTAGAAAGACTTATTATAACAAAAATTATTTAATCACTTTTACTAAGTAATAGGCAAGTACCTTTTTTAATCCAATAAGATAGAATTTCTTCTCTTGATTTTTCCATTCCTTCTTTATCTTTTTCTCTTACAATATTCAAAGTGATATCCATTATATAGCTACTTCTTCCAAGATAATCTCCTCTTATAGGAATATAATACAACGGGAAATTTCTAGTAACTTCAACAACAGCCTCACCTAAAAGAGCATTCGTTCCGAAATTAGGCAATCTATCTTCGCTAGCGGTAGGTGTAATAATAATATTAGGTAATTCGTTAGTTAATTCTTGTACCATTTCTTCTCTTATTCCCATATTTTTTTTATCCCAATAACCTCCTTCAATTTCAATACCTTGAATTACATATCCATTCGTATTTTTCATCGCCTTATCTTCGTTATCATTACATACCTTGAACTGTAATGTTATATTATTAAAAGCAACTTTATTTAATAAAGAAAATCTTTGTTTTATAGCTGTAATAAAACTATTTGGATTCGTAAAGTATCCCAAATAATAAGTCGGAGTGTACAACCCGTTTCCGATCCACATTCTGAAGAAGTCAAATCTTTTATTTAAATCTTCAATAAAATGAATAAATGATTTTGTACTGAGATAAAAGCATAACCAATCTAAAGGAATTTTATCTTCGCTTATGGCATGTATTGAAGTTTGGATTTGTGGAGTTAAAGTTATATGACCTAGAAGAGCTTTTTCGAAATTGATTAAATCGTTGTTAATTAATACTAATAATTTATTGTATTTTACAGCTTCTTGATATAATAAGATATTTATTGGATTATAACTTTTAGTTTTATCACCCCCTGATGAGCCGCCACTGTCATCGGGAATTAACATTTCGAATTTTTTTTTGTCACTTTCTAATGGTTTTGGTAATTTTTCTCGGGCAAATTTAATTTTATTTAATACTATTTCATCAGTACTTTTTGCTTCGGCTGAAGCTACTAAATCGTGATTTAAAATTCTTATACTATCTAAAAGCTCTAAATTATCCTGAATTTGACTACTAATTTCTGCATTGAAATGTAAACCAAAGACTTCTGGTTGTTCTGGCCTTAATTTTGTGGCTTCTTCTTTAAAGAAACACATTCTTAAATAATAATCACTTCTGTTAGCATTTGTATTTTCACTGCTTGTAGTATTTTTGAATTTTTCAAATAATGAATCATCTAAAAGAGGATAAGGGAAATCAGGTGATGAACTTAAATTGTAATTTTTATCTATAATTAAATTAGGATTAAAGAAATGTTCAGCATATGTTTGCAATAATTCAGAATCTTTACTATTAGTGAAACGACTACCATAATTTATACATATTAATTCTTGTATGGCTTTCCAAGGGAATTCCTGTGGAGTTACAAATTTTCTACTATAAGTTCTAAGAATATCTAGACATATTTTGAAATCAGAATTATTAAAATCATACTCTTTTGTCCATCCATAACCTTTATATTTTCTTCTTTCTAAAAGCATACTATGGAACATAGCTAAAGAATATACCATCTTACTGAATGCTGAAGCTTTATTATCTGCTTTATCATATTTATTAATAGTTCCAGTGGTTGATTCAGCCGCGGCTTCTTTACTTAAATCATCGAAGAGTAAAGCCATATTATTTCCTATACCATGAGGTAATTCGAAAGTAATTTTATTACATCTTTGAAGTAAACTAATAGGATAATTTGGATGAGGATTTGTGGAAATAATAATTCTGAAATTAGGATGCGGACGAGAAGCTTTAATATCATCTAAAGTTTTTTCGAATTGAGGAATACCTTGTAATGTTAAATGTGTATTTGCAACGTATATCCATCCTCCTACTTTTGCCATATCTAATAATTGTTGATGAGTTAAAGGCCATTGATCTTGATTTAACGTTGTGATAATGCATCTTGGTTTTATTTCTTCTTCTTCATCTTTTTTACCTTTTTTTTCTTTTTCTTTCTCTTTCTCCTTTTCTTTCTTTTTTCTCTCTTTTTCTCTTTCCCTGTTTTCTTCATCATCTTCATCTAATATTTTTTCTTTTTCTTTTTCCTCTTTTTCCTTCAATTCCTCCCATAACTGCAATATATTATCGGAAGGCTCAACTCCTCCTCCATGGACAATCAACAACGGAATGTCAGGATTTATTTCTTTTTGGATAATTTCTCTTAAATTAGGTCCTTGTTGTTTTAAATCTACTTCTAAATTATTTTCGATGAAATCTCTTATACCATTTGCTATTTTGTCTGGCCTTAATGCTTTGATGAATAATAATTTTCTAATATTTGTTGTACCTTTGCATTTTGTTTCCCATTCTACAGGTAATTCTTCGATTTCTTTGTTTTGATACCATTTGTGCCAATCTGAACTGTTATGACTAATACTTGCTACTATTCCTTTCAAATCAGGAATCTTTTCTAAAGAAACTAAGAAACTCCAAGCATTTTGATCATTAATCCATGAAGGTTTTACCATTTTATCATCTACATGTCCATAATCATTACTTAATAGCATTGAAAATTCTTGTATATTGAAAAAATCATATACTTGCATTCCTGCCGCTGGTTTTTTAGGTTGAGGATTATCTTCATCTTCTTCTTTTTTTTGTTGCATAATATATTTTCCTAAACCTTTTTTTTCTAATTCTCTCTTTTGTTCTTCATCATTTGTGAAAATCGTTTCTAAACATAATTGGAACGCAAATAATAATTTATCTTTTTCAAACAAACATTGATTAGCATAACTTATAACACGTTCTAAATGAACTTTTTCAATACTTTTTATACGATCTTCACTACTGTCCCCTCCTCCATTTCTTGGGTCTGTCGATAGTTTAACACTCTTTTCAAATAATGTAATATAATGTTTAAGACTAAATTCATACATATTATTTACACTATTCATTAAATAAAGAACAAAGAAATATTTTGAAACTTTTCTTGCTAAAGGACGATATTCTTCTCTTGATGCATTTATTTTTTCAATATCTTGTGAAGTTTCGGCAATTAATTTTTGATTTGCGGTTGAATTTTTTGTTGATCCTTCTAATTCTTTTATAAGTAAGTCATCATCTAAATAATTATCTCCTGCATTATTCAATTTCATTAAAGTATTTTCTTCATTTTTATCTAAACTTTTTTGTAATTCGAACATTTTTTTAATATTATTTCTGATATTATTTTCTGCTTCTTCTCTTTCTATTCTAACAACTGCACTTAAAATTTGTTCTTCTAAACCTTTATCATTAACTAAAAAGTTAATAATGTTAACTGAGGTAGATACTTCTGGAGAAAATTTAGGATTTGGAACTTTCGTTCTTAAATATAAATGATTTTTGCTTTTATCGAAAGTTTTCAAAAATTCCTCTAATTCGGGTGGTAAAAATTCCCCTACGTTATTAATAATAACTGTTTTATTAGCTCTCATTGCTTGGGTCATATTTGCTAAATATGAATTCATTTGTGTGGTAACTTCATAATATTTTCTATCGGTTAAATTACTGACTAAAGCTCCTTTCTTTTTGGTTCCTGAACCAGAGACTGGAGATGGCGAATTTTGAGAAGGACTGGCTTCTTCTTCTTTTTCCGCATTAAGACCGCTATCTGAATCTGTTAGCATATTTTTAATCCAATCTATGGCCTGATCTTGAGGATCTATAATTAATGAAGGTCTGAGTGAATATTTCATTATAACTGCATTTTCAACCATAGTTACATCATCAGGTAAACCATATATTTTCCAATTTTGTATTTCATTTTGATTTGATATAAAGTTAAGAAAATCAAATTTAGGATTAAATTGTATACCTTTTTTCTTTAATAAATCGGCCCATTCATTTTTTAATAAAGTTCTATATTTTTCTGGGAATACTCCCAAATAAGTTAAATTAGCAGAAGCTAAAATGATATCACCTAAAACATTTTTTAATAAATCTTGATTTTTTTTAAGTGATGAACTCCATCTTTCTTCTTCTTTTGCAAATGCATTAGCTAAAGAACTAGCTCTTCCTAATTTTGCTTTAATAGACTCACTCTCTGCTTTAATTCTTGCCAAATTTTCTTTTCCTTCATTTAATTGTCTTTGCAAATTGGCAATTTCATTTTTAATATCTTCTAATTGCTTTTCCAATTTTTCTAAATTTTTCATACTCTCCAAAACTTTTTTATTCGCCTCCATGAAATTTTTCTGTTTGACTTCTGCAACCCATTTTGCCTTGAAATATTTTTCAACGTTTTGTATATACATAGCTAGATCTGGCATTAATTCGGACTGATTTTTTAAAACAGCTAAATCAAAGTTACGAGAATATTTTTGTATAGTTGGGAAGTTTCCTTTTTCCGTAACTGGTAAATGCTCGACATCCTGGATAAGATTAAAATCTAAAGATTGTAAATATGTTTTGACAGCATCCCAAGTTTGTGGTTTATTAAATATAGCCATTAAAGCATAAAAGACTTCTTTTGTTTCTTTTGGTCTTTCTCCTGCTGCCTTGAATTCTGACAATTTTTTACGAGTAATTTTTTCTTGGGTCAATTTAATAGCTTCAAGCATAGGAATTCTTGCTAAATTCATTTCTTTTTCTGATTCTTTTTTATTTCTTTCGAAGAAATCTTTATTTTTTGCATTTTTTTCTCTTTGGAATTTTACATCATTTTCCTGTTCTACTGCATTTTTTTGTTTTTCCTGAATTTCATCCAATAATTTTTGGTTTTCTCGATTTTTCACTGCTTCTATTTTACTTCTTTCTTCTAATTCAGTTTTCATTTCTTCTATTTTTTGTTTACCTATCTGGATTTTTTGGATACCCGATCTATATTTTTCAATATTTAAATTAATAGCTTTGACTTTCTCTGTTAAGAATTGATTAAATGTATCAATTAAAGTAATGAAGTTTTGACTTGTGAAATATGCTTCTCTTTTCATTTCTCTTTTCATAACCTCTATAACATTATTAGATACACCTAAATGAATTTGGGCAAATATATCAGAAATACCCAATAACATAGATATTTTTGCTTCCTTGGTTTCTTCTTCAGATGTAGCATTATTATGATTTTCTGCTTCTTCTCCTTCTTTTTTTTCTTCCTCTTCTTTTTTCTCTTCCTTTGGCTTTTTATTGTTTTCTTGTACTATTAAATTCTCCATTAATATTTTTTTATTAGCAACTTCTTTCAATGCTGCTTCCGGCCAATCAGTGAATGATAAACAGGTCGTATGGTCAATGATACTTGGATATTTTCTTACATAATCTCTTAATTTTTCACCAAATGGAGAAAAAGTCATAAATATTCTTAAATTATCTTTTAAATTTTTAATGAAAAATTGTTGGAAAGCATCCATAGTCATGGCTTGGATTTCTGGTGAAGCTGAACCAACTTTAATTTCTTCCCAGTCAGATAGGGAATATAAATTAGGTATAAATCCTATAGATATTAAATAATGAATATGTTCTATAATTAATTGACAAAAATGATCTCGTTCTTTAATAACTAAAGATATTTGTTTATTAAAACCTGCAGCTTCTCTTATTATTTTCTTAATAAAATCAAGCCATATACCTTCATTTGAATCTCTTGCACCATTAAATATATTTGTGGAAAATCCGCATAAATCACTTGCAATCTTGACATAGCTGGTTCTACCCGATGATCCGAGTCCAATTAAAATACCATGTCCTCCGACACTTTTATAAATAATTCTTCTTAAAAAGAATATATTATAAATTGCATTATCAAAGAAAACCATATCTTGATATCTTCTCATGCTTTCAGCAGCGCTGACTACAGTTTTTTTTAATTCATCAAATTCAGTTATTTCTTCAAAAGGTTTAATGGTTCTATCATAATTACCATTTTCATCTTTTTCAGGTATTGGATCAATATAAATGCATTCTCTTTGATCTTTCATTAAAGTATCATTATATGACATACCTAAATGAGTCTCAATTTGTCTTGATAAGAAATCTTTGAAATGTGATTTATCTTCTTGTGATAAAAATCTGTCACTGAAAGTACGGAATGATTCATGTGTAAATATTTTTACGAAATATTCTTTAGTGAAATAACTTTGAGCACCAGTCTTTGAATTTCCACTAACTTTACTTATGGCTTCAAAGATCTTGGTTATATCATGCATATTAAATATGAAATAGCATTTGCTTGGAGTTGGCTGGAAATCTTGAAAAGATGTCACTGCATTGTATAATCCAATTGCAGCCATGGCCAATCCTTCATTTAATTTTTTAACATCTTCACTTTGAGATGAGCTTAAATAATAGGCTAGTATTGTACTGAATATTTTCTTTTTAACTTGATCATTTGGCGTTTGGATACACATGGGTACGAATTTACTTAGGAATCTCTGACTAATATTACTTTGCTCGTCTGTATTTCTTATACATGTACTACATAATAATAGCATTGATTTTATATTTACGTAATTTAATGTATCGACTGAATACCATCCTTCTAATTCCATATATTGTCTTAGCATTTCTACTATAGTTTTACTACCGAATTGATCTTCTTTTGGTAAATTTAAATCATCTACATAGCATAATGATTTTTTGTTTGAAGGAGGATATAATTTATTATTTCTTTTCTCAAAATGAATTTCAATAGCCTTCTGTAAATTTTTACTTGTTATTCCGTAACTTAAATTAACATTAAATGGTTGATATTTTGTTAATTCTAAAGTATTAAATATCATTTTAATAATAGAACTTTTTCCTGTAGCAATTCCTCCTAATATGAAAGGACTTTGATTATTTTTTAATAAGTTGATAATAATTAATCTATTTCTAGTTATGTCAATAGTTGGAACAAATATTTCATTGTATAAACTATTTTGATTCGGAGTCCAACCTTGAATCATTTTTTCATCCCAAGTGGCCCAGTCATCTTTGTCCGGATTTACGAAGAAATCAAAAATTAAAGTATTTGCTGGGAAATTTGCGCTGTATTTTCTGATTAGATTATCAACTTTGATTCTACCCTGCTCTCCGAGGGGGCCTCCTACTGCCCACATCAGGGCGAAAACAAATAGTCTTTCGGCCATTTCCCAATATTTAGTATTTTCGGCTCCGTTATCTTCTTCCTCCTCTTCTTCTTCTTCTTTTTTAGCATCTTTATTTTCATCTTTAGCGTTCTTTAAATCTCCTTGTGTTTGACCCATATTATCTATTTTATTTGCGGTTTGATTTCCTTTCTTCTCCATTGCTTTTTCTTCTTCAATTTTTAAATATGGATTTATTGAATTCAACTCAGGAATAAATGCATCATATATTTTAATTAAATTGACTATAATTTGAGTAGAACTTATTTTACATAAATAACCTAAATTCATACTTTCTAATTCATCTAAAATACCATATACATATTTATCAAACCATTTAGCGATAAATTCATACCATTCTTTATTTGCTTTATGGGAATCTAACCATTTTCTTGCCATTGGGAACCATCCTAATTTATTTTGATCGAAAAATATTAAACCTACTCTGGATATAGTGGCTGGAGTTGCCTGTGTTAATTCTTCTGCTTCGAAAACAACTTTTACATCCTTTTTTAGATTTATACGAAAACCACTAGGAAGAGAAAGCATTCTTGTTTCATCAAGTAAAGTATTTAAAGATTCTATCCATAGTGTATCTACTGGTGAATCTAAAACAAGCCATTTGACAACTCTTGTTTTTTCATCATCATATCTTGTATTTGATATATCTTTTAAATGGAAAGGAAGTAAACCATCATGATATTGTCCATCGGATCCAATACGTCCGTATAATTCATCCAATTCTATGGATTTCGGGAAAATTCTTCTAATTTCTATATCAGTAAAATCTTCTTCTTTGTCTTTTTGCTTACCTTTTTGTGGTTTTAATTTTTGAACCTCGTTTAATTTTTTTAATAATTCTAAAGTAGTGGTTTTTCCACTGAGAGTCCCTCCTACAAGCATTAAACCATGTTTCAATTGCATATTATTATATAATTGAATAACTTGATTAATTAAAAATGGTGATCCAGTTAATTTTTTCATTTCTAATATCTGTTTTGCTTCATTTCTTAAAGATTCTTGTCTTTCTTGTTTAGCTTTGTCTATTTGCTCATTTAGATCACTTCCATCACCCTGTAATCCATCGTTAAATACTGAACTTAAAACGTTATCAAAGACTTCTTCATCATTTGCTACTAATTTTGGCTTTAGCATATCGCAGATTGCCATTCTTAAAATGAATGTTTCATCGTGACCTTGCAGATTTTTCAAACTTGAAGCATATTTTAAAATATTCATAATTGCTCTTAATGAAAAATCATAATGGGATTGAGGACTTAATTGTTGCATTAAGACATCTAAACTGACTATTAATAATTTAGCTAAACTATTTGAAATTTGAGCAGGAGAACCATCTGCTAAAAATTTAATTTCACAAATTCTTTGTCTATCTGCGGCTTTTAAAGCAACTGGTCTAAATAATATTTTTAAGTTTTCTGGTAATTCAGTTCTGAAAATATATTGTGGATTCATAGTAATATATATGGCTAAAGAATGATTAATTCTTACTCCTGCATTTCCTTTAAAAGGTATACTAATCTTTTTAGACCTTAAGGCATCAAAAATTGTGATTAATTGAATTCTAATAACACTCAAAACTTCTACTTCAATTCTGTTAAATTCATCAAAACAAACCCATGCACCAGTGTTTATTACTCCTAAGAACAAAGTGGCCATAGTATTATATGAATTCTTGTTTGAACAATTGAAAACAATTACATATTTACCCATGGCTCTACTTAAATCTTTAATTGTCTCAGTTTTACCTGTACCTGCTGGACCTTGAAGGGAACCACCCCTGTAGTAGAATATTGCAGTCATCATATTTAAGAAACAACGTTCTGTAACTGGGGTTATAACCAATCTTTCCTTATTTCCGATATATTCATAGCCATAATTTGCTTTATTTTGAAGTTGTTCCATTTGAACAATATATTTTTCTTCAGTAATATTTCTATTTCTATTTCTTTGGAACATATTCTGAGACATTATATCTTTTTTATTCACGAAATTAATTTTCAATAATTTTTGCCATTCATAATTATCCGTTCCACGGACATTTTCATTTTTCAAATTAGAAGTTAATTCATATAAATATTTCATAAGTAAAATATAATTATATAAAATAACAATATATTTCCTTTGAATATCTTTTTTCTTTCTTTTATCTAAATAGGCGGCTGCTTTTGTTACACATGTAGTCAAATAATTCATTTGATTATCCCATTCTACATTTTTTTTATCACTTTTTGAAGCTTCTATTAATTCTTTTTCTAATTTTATTCTCCATCCAAAATTAGTCAAAGTCAAGAACGCCTGCCCTGTTAATCCGAATTTTTTTTTCATTATATATTTTATTAATTCGACTTTTTCAGGATTTTTATCATTTTTGTCATATTTTTCGTCTAAATCAAGTTCAAAAGATTTCGGATATTCCATAAATTTTTTATATGCTTTTGATAAATTATTTTCTAAAGTTGCAATCATGGCTTTTTCTAAATCATTCATCCATGTTTCAACCATTGATATAACAATTACACTACTATTTAATTTTAATTTTTCACCATGATTCATACTGTCATAAATGCAGTTAATTATAGGATTTTCATCTTTTTTTTTACTTGGTTGTTCGATTTTTATTCTTTCTACACCGGAAAATAACTTTGTTAAATGTGGATTTATAACTTTCATATCAAAACTATTTCCCATAAGTTCAAATAAGTCATCGTTTGATAAGAAATAAAATCTTTTGAATGTTTGTCTTTTTGTATCTAATAAAGAATTCATACTTCTTTCGACCTCGCTGAATTTATATAATAAATCACTTAAATCAGTTTCTAATTTATCTTGAGTAAAACATTCTTTAACTAATTTTTTGGATTCAAATGAGCTGCATATTTCCAAGAATTTCTCATTATTTGTTTTATATACTGCTATATCATTACCGGCCTGTTGATAGATATCATCGATATCTTTTGAAAAAATATTTTTTAAATAATTTCTTTTATCTTGGACTTGTTTTAATAATTGATATAAATCACTGAATTTATTTAGTTCTGTTTCTAAATTATCTATTTTTTCTTTAAAATCTTCATAATATGGAGTAGATTTATATTCAGCGATTTTAGCCAAATGGCTCTCCAAAGCATCAACCCATGTTTTATTTTCTGATAACAATCTGAAATCTCCATCACTATTTTCTCCTTTTCGTGTAAATTCGAATTTTAATTCTTTTACTTTCCATTCTTCTTTAATTGCTTCCAATCCTTGATCTAATTTTAATTGTTCTCTTGCATATTTTACAATTTTTTCAATTTGTTCTCTATACATTTCCAATTTTAGTTCAATAATTTTCTCGAAATTAAAATCTATCGATTTAGGCTCAAGGCTACTTAATCCCAATGTATTTTGCACTTTTTCCCAATGGCTTTGTTCGTTTTTAGTCATAGCATCATCTCTTAATAAAACTAAAACCTGAATTAATGCATTATATAAATCTAATTGATCTTTCATAGTTATATATATTGGTTTTTTTGTTAATTCTTTACATTCATTTCTTAATCTATTTTCTATATGTAATCTTTCTTTTTCCATTTCGGCCAAATCAAATTCATAAAATTGCGTTTCTCTCCATCTTTTAACAATTTCATTCATATTTGCTTTAATATTCCATATTTTATTCAATTCTTTAATTTGATCTTTTACATCCAATAAAGTTTTATTTGATTGTGGCGTTTTATGGAATATGTCCCAGAATAAATTAATACCTTTTTTAACACTTTCTTCTTCCAACTCCAACTTCTCGCACCTATCCGAATATTTTTTTAAAATTTTTTGTGCTTCATATGTTTTTTCGATTTCTTCCTGCAATTTACATTCTAATTTATCGGGTATTTGTCCTAAGAAATTCCTTTGCATTTCATCAACATCATCAATGAATCTTTTTTCTTGTTCTGCGACTTGGGAACTCAATTTATTTCTTGCTTCATTTAATATTTTTTTTGCATCTTCTAATAAAGCAGAATAAACATCTTTTCTTTTTTCTAAATCTTCTACTTCCTTGAATAAGTCTTCATTCGGTCTATTTACCTGGTTTCCGCCTATAATAATATTTACAACATCATTTGCACCAGTTATTTTTTTAAATCTATCATCTTTTTCTGTTTCTGCCTTTTTTAATTCATCCCACAATGTTTTCCATTCATCTTGGGTTTCGGGTTCTTTTCTGAATTTAATTTCATGTTCATTAAATTCTTGGTTAACTTTATCAATTAAATCTTGCCTTGTTTTTTGGGTGATATATTTTAAATCAAATGATATTATTTCTTCACATAATTCAATTAATTTATTTTTTACTTTAGTTGAGTCAAATTGTATAAATAATTTAGAAACTATGGTGGCAGGGATCTCCCTTGAATCCGCATTAGATAAATCATCTGTCTTTAATCTATTAATAGCTATAATATAATCATTTAAGGCACTAATTAATTTATCGCTATTACCTTCCTGGAGAAAACCTTTAAATACACCTTCGATTTTTCTTATGTTTTCGCTTTCTTGTAATATTTGATGGAAAGGTTTAAGTCTATCATTTGTTATCCATGGTTGAAGTATTCCTTGGAATATTTTATCTAATTGGTTTGTTTTTAAATCATTATTAAATACTTTTTTTGCTTCTTCTGCTTTTGGGAAACGTGCCTTTTCTTTTTCGACCTTTTCTTGACCTTGTAAAAATTGAGGAACACCCCTTTGAGCTTTGCCTTTGTCTCCTTTTTTACCTTTTTTACCTTTTTTGGCTTTTTCTTGTTCTTGATTTGCTTCTTGATTTTCTTCTTTTATTGCATTTAAGCTATTTATATTTTTATCAGCTTTTTTGTATCCGAAAGTACTTTTTAGTTTTTTTTCAAATTCTGGATTTTTTTTAATGAATAAATTATATATTTCCGGAGCATTTTCAGCACTTGTTTTCATTCTTGCAATTGTGTTATTTATAATTGTAGTTAATTCTTTATCATCTGGCTCAAATTTATAATTATTTTTTTTGAATTTTCCTTCACTTAATAAAACATCAACTCTGAAAAATGCACTTAAATAAGAATTTCCTCCTTCACCCAGCATAGATCTATGCATAGCAATTATAGAATTAGTTAGGGATCTTTCTAAAGCATCATTAAATCCTTTTTTACTAATTTCTTCAATATAAGCTTTAAATCCTTTAAATACTTCAACTTCATCTACATTTGAGATAAAGTTATAACTTTTCATCAATAAATCAACAATTTCTGTAGCTTTTTCTTCGATAAATTGAGATGTTTCTTTACATACTCTTTCTTGTTCAGAAATAAAATCATCTTTATTATATATATCTGCATTTTTTTCTATATGGAAAAATAATTTTTTACTGATTTGTTCACAAATATCATTTATTTTCAATGAATGTGATTTAAATTCATTTATCATTTTACTCATTTCTTTGACTTTTGTTCTTACTTGATTTATAACTTTATCAAATCCTCCTTGTTGATTCCAATAATTATTTTGTAATCTCATGACATTATCATTTATTAATTTATTAAATTCTTCTTGGAAGATTATTTTTTCTGTTTCTTTTTTTACGCTTAAAACCAATTGATTATATTCTCTACAAGCATTTATTACTAATTCTCTTACTCTTCTTTTTTGTGTTTCTAAATCCTTTATATATCTTACAGTATCTCCAGCAATGCTAAATTCTTCGAAACGTGAATAGCAATTCACATATGCACTGTATTTCATTAATTCCGCCGGATAATTACATTGATATAATTTAAAGAATATTTCTTCACTTCTATTGAATTGATTAGTTTGGACATATTCAGTAATTAAGGGATGTTTAAGTTTTTCCATTAATTTATTTTGATCTATTTTATTCAGAGCTTCTAATTCATCTTTTACAATTGGATTGTCACCTTGTAAATATGATTTTACTGAACTTTTTAAAGTTTTTAATTCTTTTCTTAATTCTTCCATTTTTTTATTTTTAGCATAAGGTAATTCTTCTTTACTATTTTTTCCTACTAAAATTTGGTTCATTTTAGTAATTAATTTTTCATAGTCTTCCATTCGTAGACATAAATATTTGGACCATAGTGTATTACTTCCTTCCGTTGTTTGCATATTCATACGAGTAAAAGTTTTTTGATTATTTTTTTCATTCATTTGCTCGATTTCATTTGTATAGATATATATAACTTCTAAAGCTATATCATTTTTTATATAATTTTTTATTTTTTGTAATTTTGCCAAAGAATAAAAGTTCTCAACATAATTTACTGCTTCTTCTAAAGTATTAACTCTTTTAAATGCAGAGCTTATTGTATTTTTATACATATCTTCTAAATCTTCCACATGTTTCGAAAAAATTCTAAATTCTTCTTGCCATTTGTTTACTTTCGTATTAAGTACGTTGTTTCCTGATTTAAATAACATATACATTTTATCATCGAATTTCTCTTTAATATCATTTAATTGCTTTGTAATTTCAAATCTTTTTGTTCCTCCCCATATCGGGTTATTCGCCGCGTTTTTATTTTTACCGAATTGTAATTGGCATAAACAGATTTCTTCTAAATTATTACATCTTTTTTGGAAAGTTTCTAATTCATAAAATACAGTCTGGGAATGTTTTTTCTCTTTTCGCCATTTTTTTTTCAAATCTTCATTTTTTTCAAACATTTCAATTCTTTCTTGGAATTGATTATATATACCTACCCAGTCATTTATACATTTATTTATATCTAAAATATTTTGATATAATTTATCGTTATATTCTGTCATAATATTTTTATCATTTTCTTGTATTTTTTGTGTAAATTTATGAATTAATTGAAAAGATACTTTTTTTAATAAATTATCGACATCTTCGGGAGTTTTATATGTATCGCAAAATTCTGTAATAACTCTGATTTTGTTCATAATTTCAACAAGAATTGGTTTAATTTCTTTTATTTCAGTTTTTGAATTACGAATTTTATCGCAAGGATTTTTCAAAATTTTTAAAAATCTATGAGTATCAGAAGTTATATATTTTTGTTCCAATATTTTATCTTTTAAGTCTTTGAATCCTTTTAAGTTTTCACTTGAAGCCCTTGTTTTACTGAGGGTATTCACAATGTCAGTCAATTCCTTGTTTTCTAATTGATCACTTATAGCTGCTAAATTACTGTTTCTGCTTTCTAAATAAGCAATTTCTTCATTTATATCAAAATCTTCTCTATTTGATGCATTATCTTGATTACTTAGAAAGTCTCTTATTTGATTTGTCCATTCAATCATGATACTTTCTAATCTCGCTACTAATTCTTTATCTTTGCTTGCTTCTGAACCAGAAACATTTTCTCTAGGAATATATAAAACCACCTTGTTTAATTCTTGGAAATAACTTTGATTTAAAATAATTAAAAATTTATGCATATTTGATATTAAATCGTTTTTTATTCCTTCGGGCCAATTAAGACTAAAGATTCTATCACTGAGGTTTTCTTTCATTCTATCTAAAAGATATTTATCTATACTTCCATCAACTTTGTCAAATACGATTTGTTCTTGCATATTTTTTTTAGTAATTCTGCAAGGTTTCTTTTTTAAGAAAAAGCAAAATTCATAATCACTTCGAGAAACAAAATTTGGGTTGCCCGGTCCGATTCCTTCTGCTAAATTTTTGTTTACGGTGGGGTCATATAATTCCAAAATATTTTCTCTACAGATTAATTCTTTTTCTTCTTCATCTGCATATTTAATATAAAGTTGGACTAAATTTGGTTTATCTAAAAAATCAAATAATTTGTTGACAATTTCTTCTGATAATCTTTCATCTTCTTTATCTTTGATAAAAGAGCAATCAATTAATTGTTGAACAAGATAAAGAACTCTTTTATCTTCTTCTTCTTCTTGTTGTCTTTTTTTTTCTTCTTCTAATCTTAAACGTTCTTCTTCTTCTTTTTTTTTCCTTTCTTCTTCTTCTTTTTGCTTCCTTTCTTCTTCTTCCTTTTTCAGTCTTTCTTCTTCTAATCTTTTCTCTTCAAGTTTTCTTTTTTCTTCTGCTTCTTTTTCTGCTAATTCTTTCTCTTTTCCTTTTTTACCTTTTTTTCCCTTACTTGCCGGCCTACCTTTGTCTTTTCCTTTAGTAGTTTCTTTTTTTTTACCTTTACTCCCTGGCCTTTTTGCGTTTGCTTGAGAAGTTGGAGGTTTGGATGTTTTTTTTTCTGTTGTTTCGCCTTCTTTTTTATCTTCTCCTGGTTGCTGTGGTTCAGATTGTGGTTGGGGCTCCTGCTGAGGTTGGGGCTGAGGTTGTGTTTGTTGATCTGATTGAACTTCTTGTGGTGGTTGTTCGCCTTCTTTTGGCTCTTCTTGAGGTTTTTGCTCCTCATTAGGAACTGGTTGTGGTTCCTCCTTAGGAGGACCTTCAGTTTCATTTTTCTCCTCTGACATGTTTTATATTAAAAGTTTAAATTTTATGGATATAAATATGTTATTTTTTTAAATAAATTAATTATTTATTTAAATTTTTAAATTTTTCTTAATTTAATTAACTCTATATCAGAAATGGGGATTGGGGATTGGGGATTGGGGATTGGG
>JAJJKF010000006.1:0-14892 GCA_023805525.1 Ostracodinium dentatum
AATCCCCAATCCCCAATCCCCAATCCCCAATCCCCATTTATTCATAATTAATATTCAGTTTTAGAAAAATATATTAAAAAATTTAAATTTATTAAAATTAATTTAAATTAATTAAAAAAATCATTCAATATAAATATCTTCTATAACCCAAAAAATATTTAAAAATGAAACCTAAAGGGAATGAATCAAAACGGAAAGAGAAAAATAAAAAAATAAACATAATCCAATTTTTAAATATTGCAGACAATTCCTTACATCCAAAATGCGCAGTAAGCGTAGATGAACCAATCTTCCAGCCAGAACCAAGTCAAATATTATTCGAGGATTACGAGCCTCTCCAGATTTTGACAAAAGTTTTAAAATTGAGAAATCGAGACAAAGTCCCAAGAAGAGTCAGTATAATCCATCCCGAAAATCGACTTTTTCAAGTTTTGCCATATATTACTTCGACTTCTTCAAAATCAAACCATGACGAAGGTGAATCAGCAAACACTAAAGTAGCCCCAGGTATGGAGGTTTCTTATTTAATTAAATTTACTCCCGAAGCCAAAACTGATATCTCTTATGACTTAGTAGTTATAACTGAAAGAGAAAAATTTACTGTCCCTATTAGAGGTATCGGATGCAAAGTTAACATTGAGTACACTGACTATATAGATTTCGGAGAAGTACCTGTAAAGTATAAAATAGAGAAACCTTTTATTATAAGAAATGTTGGAGAAAAAATCACAAAATGGATGCTAAAATGTATGTCAAACAGTGTAACAATATCAAAAAAAGAAGGAATTTTAGATATTGGAAAAAATGAACAAATTATTTGTACATTTTGCCCCGAAAAAGAAAAAAATTATAAAGAAAAAATGATTTTGACATATGATGAAGCTGATCATACCATAAATATTTTTGGAAAAAGTAAAAATGATGCAGTTGATATATCTCCTAAGATATTAGAAATGGAGCCGGCATATATTACCTTACATACAGAAAAAACAGTAACCATCACAAATGATACAGGCGTTCCGATTGAATTTGTATGGAAACAATTTGAATCAAAAGAAAAAGAAGAAGAAGCTAAGCAAAAAGTTTTCCAGAATTTATCAAAACAGGAACAAGAAGAAAAAATATTAAATGAATTACAACATACATATGAAGAAAATCCTTATGAAGATGATACTTCAATTGATCTTGAAGATTCTTATGATGAAGATGAAATTATTAGAATGAATGAAAGAAATCATTTGAAAAATCAGAATATTATTGCGAGAAGATTTGAAAAAATTAAAAAAAGTTTAAATGAAGATCAAATGTGCTTTGAACATCCAAATTTTATTATAGAAACTTTGACAGGAAAAGTATGGCCTAATACAAAATCAACAATTACTGTTACTTTTAGGCCTGATGAAGCAAGAGATTACAAAGAAATATTTGCTTACTTAGATGTTACAGGAAGTGAAAAAAGAATAAAACTCGAATTAAGAGGAAGAGGAATAGGACCTAAAGCGCGAGTTAATAATCCAGAATTTAATTTATATGATGTTCCTATTACACATCAAATACCTTTAGAGCCCAAATTAATTATTTATAATATCGGAGTTATACCATGCGAATTTACAATAGAAATGCCCGGAACACCATGTGGTAAACAATTTATTTTTGATAAAGTATCGGGTGTTATCCCTCCTAGAGATGAAAAATCCACTGGAGAACAAATTATTCCAATTACTTTTAAGGCCGAAAGATTAGGAGAATTTTCCGAAAAATTCAATATAAAAATCGGAAAAAGCAAAGATAGCATCCCTATAGTATTCAAAGGACATGTAATTGCGCCTTATTGTAGATTTAATGTAGAAAGAATAGATTTTGAAAAAGTATCAATGGGATTTGACAAAAAACAATCCGTGACTTTATTTAATGAAAGTGATGTCGATATTGAATATAGACTAAGAATTGCCACTGATAGTCAAGATAATGATAAAGCAATGGAAACAGTTTTTGAAATAAATCCAAAAGAAGGAAGAGTCGAAAGAAAAAAAAAGCAAGATATAGATATTACTTTCCGACCAGACAAAGAAAGACCTTATGATATTGTAGTTTTACTAGATATGATTGGAATAGGTTTTGATATGTTAACATTACCTGTAAGTGGTATATGTGAAGTTCCCGAAGTTGAGATTACTCCTATGGAATTATTAGATTTTGGAAATGTTTACTTAAAACAAGAAGTAACTTTACCTATTAAATTGCATAATACTTCTAGTTTATTGAGTACTCAATTTAAAATTAATAAACAAGATGATCAATCAAAGGGATATGGTGAACTAACTTGTGATCAACAGAGTGGACAGATTGCTCCTGAACAAACTGTTATTCTAAATGTTAAATTAGTCCCAAAAAAATTAAATCAATTAAGATTAAAATTAGAAATAGATTGTAAAACTAAAGGATATAATCCTAGAGAAAAAGAAAATAATTATATAACATCAATAACAGTAATAGCTATGAGTAAAGGACCTGATGTTATTTTCTTAAAAGAAGGAATGACTATTCCAAGTTATAAAGATACTAAAGCAATAAAAGAAATTCAAAGCCAGGAAAATTATGTAGATTTTGGAACAGTACCCACTTTAAAAGAAAAACCAATGACAATTTTACTTAAAAATATATCACCAATTGAAGCTACTTATACAGCATTTATGAAAACTCCAGGAAGTATTTTTTATGTGAAAGACCCTAAAGGAAAAATCAAAGCAGATGAAAAAAAAGAAGTAATTATTTATTGTAAACCAGACGAACAACAAAAGTTTATAGAAACACTATATTTTAAAATTGAAGATAGTGATGGATTTGAAGTTACTTTAAGGGCATCAGGAGAAGGTACAACAATAGTACCAACTCAGGATATGAAAGTAATTGATTTCGGAATTATTTTTACTTTGCAAGATGCCAAAAAAACAATAACTTTTGAAAATAGAGGTAGAAGTGATCAAATTATATCATTTGTTTCAAAAAAACCTAAAAAGAAACCACAAGATGAAAAAAAAGAACAACAAAAAAAGAAAAATGATACTGAAGAAGAATTAGAAGTTTTTAAATTTTTAAAGGGATGTCCGAAAAGGTCCTTACCCTCAAGAAAAAAAGGAGAAATGGTTTTATTTGCAAATTCTCCAAAACCAGGTGAAATAAAAGCAATATATGGTGTGCACTGTTATAAGGCAACTGATAATAATGGTCCCGAAATTTGGGAAGTAGAATTCAGAGCTGTATTCATAGATCCTCATTTAGAATTTAATCCTCCTAAATTATTTTATTCTTATAAAAATGATGAAGATAATGATAAAGATACAATATATAAACCTTTGACTATTAAAAATGCATCTTTATTAGAAGCAGATTTTACTATAAAAACCGAAGAGCCTTTCTCTATTAAAGAAAATACTTTTAAAATCGCAAAAAATGATTCTGTACAAATAAAAGTATATTTTGATCCAAGTTCCAATAAAAAGAAAAAAAGAATAGAAACATTTGAAGGAAAATTAGTGTTTAAACATAATAATCATGAAAAAGTTGAAGAATTAAAAATGACAGTCCAAATAAATTTCCCTAATATTAAAAATCTTCCAAATGAATTATATTTCGGATGTCTTTTAAATGATACTTTTACAAAAAAAACAATAAAATTAGAAAGAGATACTTCAAGTGATCTAGATGTTATATATGAATGGGAATTAATAGAATTAGAAAACTCATATGAAAGTTTAAAACGTGGTAAAAATGTTACAAGAAAAATACCATTAAATGAAGTATTTAGTATAGTGCCAATGAATGGAAGATTAAAAAAAGGAGAATTAGAAAGTGAAGAAGTCACAATAACATTCACTCCCGGACCTAATCAAAGATATACCGCAATTGCCAGATGTCTAGTAGAAGGAGGACCCGAATATGATTTAAAATTAATAGGAGAAGCAAGTGAAATAAAATATAAAATACAAGTAAATGAAGATATATATGATTCTAATAAAAAAGAATTTTCTATAAAATATGGTGAAGTACCTTTTAATACTTCTTCTAAAGTTGAAATGTTTATTAAAAATGAAGGAGAAGTTCCATTCGATTATAGAATTACTTATAAAACAGATAAATTAAGATATTTATCATTAACTAATGCTATAGATTCGGTAAATAAAGGCGAAAGTAAAAAAATCCTTATAGAAGTTATACCCGGCGTTCCGGATAAATTAGATGATGAAATTATTGTAGAAATTGCTCATTTTGAACCACATCGTATTAAAATAAAAGCTGTTGGATATTATTCTGGAATTGTTTTATCCACACCTTTAGTAAGAGATGAAGAAAATTATCAAAAATTATTCGAAGAAACAAAAACAGAATATGCAAATAGAAGAAAAGCTTTAGATGACTATTTCCCGAAATCACGGCAAAATATAAAAAGAAGTGTTATGACAGTAAGTAATCCAAATGAAGTGAATAATAGTGATGTAACAAATAATACTTTATATGAATTTGATGTAAATAGAAATTTATTATGTGAAAAAATAATAGATAAAATGTCAAAAGGGGAAATAGCAGCAAATTTAAACACTCAACAAACTTCAATATATGTCCCAGGTAAACAACAAACAAAAAATTTAAATGTTGGAAGTGCAGCATACAGAGAAAGCCAATTAGCTGGATACATGAAAGATTTAGTAATAGCTGAATATCATGTTTCTTTTGGTAATATAGTAGCAACTCATAAAGGAGTAGTTTCATTTAAAGTTATTAATGTAAATAAAGGCCAAGTTAGTTTATATATTGACAAAAAAGAATTATCTGCTAAAGGTTATTCAGTAGTAAATGGTACAAATAATGACAAATGTTATATTGAAGAAGGAAAAAGTTTAACTATTACTGTATATCATATGACTAATAACATAAATGCAAATATTGATGTAAATAATACTATGAAAATTTATTTAGAAAGTGGAGAAGTATATTTAATACATTTACATTCATTCGTTGCTATACCTAATCTTTCTTTAAATACTCAATTGTTAGATATGGGAAGAGTATATTTAGGAAGAAAAAAAATTATGAAATTTAGAATTGAAAATATTAGCAGAGTAGATTGTTTTTGGTCCGTCGCATGTAAAGATATGCAGGGTAAAAAAGATAAAGAAGAAAAAAAGGAAGAAAAAGCTGCTTTTGATATATTCCCCAAAGATGGAAAATTAGCTCCAGGAAAAAAATTAACTTTAACAACAACCTTCGTTCCACTCAGGAAAAAAAAATATCAAGCAAGATTTGTATTTTCAATAACAGATAATACTAAAAACATCGAAGCTATTGTTAAAGGAAATAGTGAAGTTTTAGATTTATTAATAACTCCAAATGAATTTAAAATTGGTCCTATTTTACCTTATTATAAATATGGATTTGCTCAAATAGAAATAAAAAATCCAAATGATTCGAAAATAGAAGTATATTCTACTGATTTTGATAAAAAATATAAAGAAGAAGAAAATATTTTAAGATATTATAGAAATTTCATAAAAAATCCTGATGATAAAATAGATATAAAAATAAGAGAAGCAGGAGAGCCAATATGGGGTAAATTCCAAGGATTTAATACAAAATTAAACGAAAAAATTGAAAAATTCAAAGAATATACCGATGAATATTTAAAAAGTGTAAATGAACAATTCGAAAATTTATTCACACCCAATCATCAAGAAAAAATAGCTTTATTAGTTGAAGCAATGGAAGATGAAATAAATGTTAAAATACCCCCAGCAATAGATAAAAAAGATAGATTAAATGTTATATTAATAGGTCCAGAAAAAAGTGGAAAAACTTCAATAATAAGACAGCAAATGCCAAAACAATTTAGAGGTGTTGTTTCTATAAAAAATTTATTGCAATGGAACTTAGACAATGGACATCCCGATTTCACTGAAAGAATTGAAAAATATAAAGAAGAAAAAAAGAAAGAATTTGATGAATTAAAAGTGGCTCATGATAAATTAGTGAAACAGGCAAAGACTAATAAAAAATTAGTTGTGCCAGATCCTCCTAGTGAAAATATGTATAATTGTATTTCAAAAGAATTATTTTTTGAACTTTTACAAAATAGATTAAATGAACAAGATTGTGGTATTGGGGTTGTTTTTGATGATTTAAATACAGATTTATTAGATAGTCCAGAAACTATTATAGAATATTTAGAAGATTTCTTTGTAGATGAAAATTTATATTTGGCTTATTTCGAATTCCCAAAAGACAAAGAAGGTTTAGATGTTTGCCATTATATAGACTGGGTTAATTATATAGAAGAATTATCTCCTGAATATATTAAAGCTCAGAAAAAACTATCTAAAAAAAAGATGACTACAAGACAACCTATTGTGCCGAAGAAGCCGGCTGAATCTCCAAAAAAAGAGGATGAAAATGCTCAAAATTTACAAGAAACAAAAAAAACTGATAAAAAAACAGATAAGAAGGGCGATAAAAAAGCAAAAGATCAAAAAAATGTAAAAGAAGTACAAAAACCAGCTATTAATCCCGATGTTGTTAAAAAGTTTAATGAAATGTTTGAAACATTTTCTAAAGAAAATGCACCTTTAAATAGTGTAGCTAATTCTGCTCCAAAAGAATTAACTCCAGAAGAAAAAGCCGAATATGAATCCTTCGTTGAAAGATTAAAAAATAAATTTAATGAATTATATGATAGAAGAATTAATCCACCTAAAGAGGAACCACAAGAAGAAGAAGAAAAAGAAGATGACAAAGATAAAGATAAAAAGAAAGATGACAAGGATAAAAAGAAGGATGATAAGAAAAAGGAAGAAAAAAAAGATGATAAGAAAAAAGATGATAAAAAAAAGGAAGATAAAAAAGATGAAAAAAAGGAATCCAAAAAAGAAGAAGGAAATCCAGAATCCCCTGCTGAAGAAGAAGGAGTCCAGGAGCCTCAACCAGTAGTCGAATTACCTAAATTTGAAATGGAGAGAAAAGTAGTGCCAATTATGTTCGAAAATTGTATACCTCAATTGTTGCAAAGCTATCTAAAAGTAATTCCAGATCCAAAATTACATGATCCAGAAGAATTACCAATTCCCCCAGATGAAGAATATCAAACCATAAAAAGACCAAATATAAGACCTAAACATGAAATGCTCGAAAATTTCACATTAAAAAGTGTTAATGAAAAATATAAAGATTTACCTTTTGAAGAATTGTTAGAAAAAATAAAAGAAAACGATAAAAAAAAGGAAGAATATATGAAGAAAAAAGAAGCAGAAAATATGGACCCGAAAGGAAAGAAAAAACCACCCGCAAAAAAAGATCCAAAAGCCCCGGCAGGTGAAGAGGACTTTGTTCCTGAAGAAATATTAGAAGATAATGCTAGATGGGTAATAGAGCCTAATGCAACCGAAAAAGCTATAGTTTGTTTCTTCTGTAAAGATGTCAGTCAAAGAACACAAGATATTTTATTTGAAGTAATGACATATCCACCAGTTGAATATAAAATAAAAATAACAGGACAGAGTGAGTATCCTTCCATGACAACAATAACATCAAGACCTAAACAAGGTACTATAAATCTTAAAGGACTTAATAGAAAATATGAAGAAGATTTTGGATATATTTTAATAACTAATGATCCAAATAGAGAATTAGAAAAATATAAAACAACTAATAGAAAAACTTTACGTTTCACAAATAATGGAAAATATGATTTAAAAGTAGATTTTACATTTTTATCAAGTATGAATTTTGATGGTCTAGGTTTTAAATTACCATATATTCCAGGACAATCAACTGATCCTAATTTTGAAGCAAATCAAGATCCAAAGGCCAAAGGTGGAAAACCACCTAAAAAAGGTGAACCATCAGGAGAACAAAAAACTCCATTTTTATTACCTAAATCTTCAATAGAAATAAAAATTGGGCAAACAGCAGAATTAGACGTTTATGCTTTTCCATCAAAACAAACAGAATATAAGGATGAATTAATTTGTTTGATTGAAGATAATCCAATTCCAACAAGAGTATTGTTGACATGCAAAGGAGCAGAGCCAAAAGTCGATTTAGAATCAGATAATATAGAATTTGAAAAATTAGTAATTAATCAATCTAGAACAAAATACTTAAAAATGAAAAATGTTAGTGAAGTTAATTGTAAATGGGCATTAACTGGTCTTGAGACATTGCCTCCAGTGTTTAAAATAGAGCCAGTCAATGGAATTATAGAAAAAGGAAAAGAAATATCAATAGCAGTTACTTTTTGTAGTGAAAAACAAGATAAATTCCAATTCCAATTTAATTTAGAAATTGAAGATAATTTAGGTTATGGAGTAAAAATAGATCCAAAACCAATAAAATTAAGTGCAGAAGCGTTCGAAGTCTCAGTAGATCTCGTAATTGATAATGAAGGAAAAATTATAGATTTCGGTAATGTTAAAGTAAAAGAGCCAAAATCGTTCCCATTTATGTTGAAAAATTTAGGTATATATAAAATTACTTATAAATTTGAAATTATGAAAAAATTATGGCAAGAATTATTTAGATTCGAGCCGACTGAAGGAGTAATAGAGCCCGGAAAGGAAGCAAATATTTATGCTATCTTTAATAGATATAATAAAGATATAAATATATCTCCCCAAAGAAATTCAAGTGAAATTAAATTATCAATATTTGAAGGAGAGAAAGGTAGTAAAAACAAAGATTTAAATATATTTGTTAACGTTGCTTCATATTTCAGCAAATATTCAATAAATCCTCCCAAAAGTATTAACTTCGGAAGTCTACAATATAATGAAAGTGCAACAAGATCAATAGAAATAAGAAACGAAGGTCAATTTGATTTTAATTACGAAATATTCGAATATTTGCAAGATATAAACAAAATGAAAGCAATAAAAGAAGAAAAAGATAAAAAAGAAATAGAAGAACAAAAAAGAAAAGAACAAGAATTAAAAGAATTATCCGAAGGAGGTGGGGGAAAAGGAAAGAAACAAGATAAAAAGCCTAAAGTTGAAGATAAAGATAAGAAAAAACAAGGAAAAGGTGGTGGAAGTGATGATGTGTTAACCATAGGTAAATATCAAATTAAAAATTTCAAAGGTGTTATAGCCCCAGGAAGTAGCGCAAAAATAGATGTAATATTCAATGCTGAAGGACAACAATTTTGTAGTGCAAATTTAGCTATTGATATTCAAGGAAGACAACCTGAAGATAATCCATTGGGTATTCCATTTGACTTAGTTGCAGAAAGTTGTATACCAGGTATTGAAACACAAGATTTCGATAGTATATTTGAAGAACAAACAGTTTTACCAAGTATAAGTCCTGATATAAATAGACAGAATGTTATAACAAGTGGTATTTATGGAGTTGTTGAAAAAGTCTTTTGGTTTGGAACAATTATTGCAAGCAAAAATCCAAATGGTGTCAGTGAAAGATTTAAATTAATAAATAATAATAAAATACCATGTACTGTTACAATTAATGTAAAACCCAGAACAAATAGTAAGTCTGAAGGATTCGCCTTTAGTACTTCTTCAAATGCTCCAATAAAAATATATCCTGGAGAAAGTCAGTATGTTACTGTTACATTTACTCCTACTAATGTAATGCCATATAGTGGACTATTTGAGGCTGTGGTAGATGGAGGTAGTGACCAAAAAACAGGAGCGTTGCGTTTTGAATTGAGAGGTGAAGGAACTTTACCAACATTATTATTAGAATCTCCTAATGATTATGATAATGATGGAAACCCAATCCTTAAATTTAAAAGAACTAGATTAAATAAAAGTGCTATGGGTCAAATTATATTAAAAAATGAAGGTGTTGTACCCGCTACGGTAAAATTTGAACCTTTGGTACATGATTGCTTTAGTTTTGAATCTTCCACAACAGCAACAATTCAACCTAAAAAATATCAAGCCTTTGATGTTAAGTTTAATCCACATCATGAAAAAACTGAAAAAGCTGTAATACAATATCAAACAATGTTTAATCCTTATGAAAAACCAAAATTAAATGTCATAGGAGAAGGTTACTTCGAACCAGTAAGTGTCGAAGGATTAATTAATGAAGTAGAATTAAAGTTCGGTGATGTATGTGTAAATGTTGAAAAAATTATTAATATTACTTTAATTAATAATAGTGATAATCATTTCAGATTCAATTTTGTAAATAATTTAGAGCCTATATTAGTATTTTACCCGACCTTTGGATTTTTATTAGCTCATACACAAAAAGAAATACAAATTAAATTTTGTAGTAAAGAAACTGTAAAATATATCCTTAAAGATTTATTCATAGAATTAAAACAATTTTCATTTAAAGAAGGAGTAAGTGAAACAGATTGGGATGAAAGTATTAAAACAATAAAAAAAGTAACAGCAAGTCAACAAGCAGCAATATTAGAGAAAAGAAAAGAAGATTTAGCAAAAAGAAAAGATGAGCATGAAGCTTTAATTAATCAATTAACAAATGTAAAAGGAGGAAAACCACCCGCAAAGCCAAAAGATGTAAAAAAAGATGCAAAAGGAGCAAAACCTGGAGAAAAAAATGTAGTTCCAGAAGAAAGTAAAGAAGAGGCTGATATAGATATGGAAGAAACAAATCCAGAACCTGAAATAATTATAGTGGATAAAAGCGAAAAATATTTACCTGTTAAAGTAACAGCTATTAGTGATTATGCTAAATATGAATGCAAAATTAAAGAAATACGATTCAAACCCACTGTAATGTTCGGTACTAGAAAATTCGATTTCCAATTAAGAAATACTTCAATGACTGCTCTCAATTATAAATTTTCTTTCACCAATCCAAATCCTGTTTCTCAAGGATATGCATCTAATAATTTGCTTACATCATACGATAAAAGTTTGACCCCACAAGATAATGCAGGAGGAGCATTTTCTATTAGTCCACAACAAGGTACAATTCCTGCCCAGAGTGATGAAATAATTACTTTAAGATTTAGTCCATTAGAAATAGATGAATTTAATTTCAAAAGAATATTAAATTGCAATATAAAAGATTTAGATCCTGCTTTAAAACCATTACAAATAGAATTAAGCGGTGATGCTGAAAGACCATTATGTCACTTTGAAATTCAAAGTGGTATTAAGAGAGAAAATGGTGCTACTATTCTTGAATTTGAAAGTGTTGGAATGATGATTAAAAATACAGTAAGATTCTTTGCATTAAATCCAACGAATCAGGGATATGAATTTGAATGGGAACAACCTGATGAAGATTTAATCCCTAATATTAACAAAGTATTTAAATGCTTAACACCAAAAGGAATTATATATTCGGGTAAAAAATTTGAAATGGTATTTGAATATATACCAAATAGTCTCGGAAATCACGAAGCATTTTGGAATTTCAAAATTATTAATGAAAATCAAATACATAAATTTATATGTCATGGAATAACCCGAGAGCCAATGATTTTATTTAATGTTGGTAAAGTTAATTTTGGTCCTTTATTATTAGGAGGAAGACAAAAAGAAACCATTCAAATAATTAATGAAGAACATTTACCTTATAAATTCTCATTTGATAAAGAAAGTATTAAAGGAAATGTATCATATGGTGATAGTCTTTTCGTAACACCTATAACTGGTACTTTACAACCTAAAAGTAGTACAAAAGTAGAAATAACATTTATGCCTAGAGTAGAAAAAGAATTCAATTATAATTTAGCATTAAGAATAAAACAAAGATTAAAACCTTTAACATTAAATGTAAAAGGAGTAGGATATACTATTGTTCATGGTGTATATTTAGATAATAAACCAGAAATGAAGTTATTAAAAAATAAAGAATATCAAATTGATTTCGGAGAATTCTTTATTAATGATAAAAGAGAAAGATCAATCAGAATCGAAAACAACGGAGGATTTAATTTCCATTTTGCTTTTAAGAAAAATGGTGCCGATTACCTTAAAATATCCCCAGATAGCGGTACTGTTACTAAAGGTAATAAGACAATTGTAACATTAACATTACTACCATTGAATAAAATTAATTTATCGAATCATAAAATATCTTTAAATATAATATCTGGTCCTACGTATACTTTCTTATTAAATGCCAAAGCAAGATCACCACAAATTATTTTCAGTTCAATTAAATGCAATTTCGGTCCTTGCTATGTAATGAGACAACCAGTACCAAATACACAAATAATAACCGTTAAAAATATGGATAAAGAAGCTTTAACTATAGAAAGTGATTATAAGAATAAACAATATCTAGAAGTATTTTTATCAACTGGACAAGTTATATTACCCTATCAAACTCAAAGTGATATTCTTGAAATTCCGATACAATTTGTTCCAAGAGATTATGTTAAATATAAAGATATAATTAAATTTAAATTCAATAACATATATGATGTAGATGTAGAAGTCACCGGTGAAGGTATTCCACTTAAAGTTGAATTAGAAGATCCTTCATTACAAACACTCAATTTCAATATTATAAAATTAGGACAAACTAAAAAATTATCTTTCAATATTATTAATAGAGGTAAAATGATGGCAACAGTGGAATTATATCCCGAATCTGCAAGTACATTTATCAAAAGATGTCTATCGATTAAAACAGATTTTGTTAATGAACATCCTGAAGAAGCAACTAAGCCATTGATACATGTTTTACAACCAAAAGAAGTATTTAAGACAGAAGTAACATTTAATCCCAATATAAGAATACCTCAATTTACAGAAGATTTAATGATGAAAGTAAATAATAGTGAGAAAAAAAGATTATTAAGTGTCACTGGAGCTTCGTATGGTGTTGATGTAAAAATGGTCGGAGAAGCTCCTTCATTTGGTAATGTTACTGTTAATTCCAATGCAGTTAAAACTATAACATTAAAGAACTTTGGAGATATTCCCGCTGTATTCAATTGGGCTTTGGTTGATGGAAAGAAAAGAAGCTATACTAAATTTTTCACTATTACTCCACAAAAAGCTAGTATTCCACCTCATGAAGAAGTAGTTTGTCAAGTCATTTTCCATCCAAAAGAATTAAATAATTTAATTCAATTTGAACATATTAAATGCTATATTGAAGAATTTGATACACCAGTTGATATAAGTTTATATGGAAAATCCATTGCATGTCCAGCTGATAGCATATTTGAAAAGAAAATAGAAACTCAAGTTAGAGTCCCTGTTACATATGAAATTAAAATTAAAAATCCTACAGATAAAAAGTGGAGAATTACTCCTTCGATATCTTCGAGTGTACAAAGTTATGTATCATACTTTAAAGGAAGTGATCAAGTATTTGAAATCGGCCCAGGAGTCGAGGGAACCTATACTATAACATATAGACCATTAACAATGAGCAAAATTCATCCTGATGATCCAAATGAAAAAAGTAAAGAGCATGATGCAACTGTATTCTTCCCTATTCCAGACGGTAGTGCTAAAATATATAAAGTATTAGGTACTTCTTTACCACCTTCAGCTCAACAAACAATTGATGCTACCGCCACTGTTAGAGAGTGGACAACTATTAAATTAACTATAACAAATTGGTTATATCAAACTCAAAGATTCCATGTCAGTTGGGGTAAAACTGAGCAAGGTATCTTTATTAAAGGTGCTAATACTATAGATGTATCTTCAAATTCTTCAAAAGAATATAAATTATCGTTTAAATCCTTAAAAGACACTCCTTATAATTTCAAAATAACATTTGAAAACGTGGACAATAAAGAATATATTTTTTATTTAATAAATGTTACAATGACACCTGCCAAAACATTTAAAGAAATTGAATTAGTTGGTCAAGTAAGAGATATAGTAACAGGTTCATTTACTATTAATAATCCATTAAATACCGATGTAACAATTCCACAAGAGCAAATAATAATCGAAAATGAATATCTAACAATATCTCCTGATGTAATATCCATCCCTGCAGAAAGTGAAGTTACAATAGATGTATCTTATAGGCCTTTAATTGTTGGAAAAATTAGTACAAATATCACAATAAAATCTAATGAATTAGGAGAATTAAAATATCCGATAAGTATAGAAGGTACCCCCGCACCTCCACAGACATTACAACCGATACAAGCCAGTCTTGGTAGTGATAAAATTATCCAAGTTACTTTTACTCATTTTATCAAAAAACCAGCTACTTATACTATTAAAGTAGAGCAATACTCTGAAGGAGTTCCATTTACTGATTTTGTTCCAGAAATTAATAGTATAACAGTTGATTTAAGTAAAGGAGGTCAAGTAGAAAATTCATTTAATTTAAGATATGAACCAAGTAATGTTGTTGAAAGTAAAGGACTGCTTAAAGCCACTTCTCCAGATGGAGGTGAATATCAATGGATTATTACTGGAAAGCCATCATTCCCGCAAGCCCAAGGACCGTTTAAAGTACCGCCAGGGAAAAGTTATAATTTGGAGTTTAAGAATCCATTAAATGAAGCTGTTGAAGTTATTGTTAGATTTGATAATCCTAATTTCTCTGCTGGTAAAGTTAATAATAAAATTGAAGCTAAGAAAATTATGAATGTACCTATTGCTTATAAACAGATTAGTAATGAATTTGGAAATACTGGAAGATGCATAATTACTATTAATAAGCTTCCGCCATGGGTTTATTATTTAAGTGCTGAATAAGAATTGGATTATGTGAAAATGATATTTAATTATATCATAATAATTATTAATTAAACTAAAGATTATTAATTATTTATAATTATTTGATTTCTAATAAATCAAAAATTGAAAAATATAATAATTTTTTATTTTTATTTTTTATTTTTAAAATAATTATTTTTTTTTTAAAATTGGGTTTTGGGTTTGGGTTTTGGGGTTTGGGGTTTGGGGATTGGGGATTGGG
>JAJJKF010000007.1:0-14097 GCA_023805525.1 Ostracodinium dentatum
CCCCAATCCCCAATCCCCAATCCCCAATCCCCAATGCGTTTATTTCTAAAATTTAAATATTTTATAATAAAAAAATTTTTATTTTTTTATGCTTAGTTTAATTTAATTATTTAATTAACTCAATATAAAGACTATTAATTATTTATTAAATAATCAAGTTCTTTAATAAATATTTAATTATTTAAAATAAGCAATAATAATTTCTAATTCCACTTCTTTTCTTAATTATCACTGCTATATTCATAAGTCTTGTTCCAGGAAATCAAAGCAATACCTCTTTGATACCAATCAGAATCGGTTAAAACACTTTCATTTTTAATAAATACGGAGAATAACAAATTCTTTCTCATAGTATTCATATAAACAGGTATAGGGAAAATGTTTTTCAAATCTGCGTTCTTTTTCACACTCCATTTCAATAAAAATGGTGGTAATTGGCTGAACAAACTATCAGTCATAAGTAATTTATCTTGATCGTAATTCCATTCGGCTCCTTCAATGCATAGACCTTTAAGAACAAATGAAGTTTTATCGACATTAGTAATTGTTTTTACCAATTCAACACTTAACATTAATTCATCAAGTGAAACTTTTAATTCCTGTGCGACACTTTGTCTAGTAGCAGTTAAATATGCTTCAGGGAAAATTAATCCTCCTAACCATAATCCAGATCTGCCATAATCAGGTGATTGCGTTATTTTATTTAATTGATTAATTCTGTTTTTAAAGTCTAAAATCCATTCAGTGATATTTAATTCTATAGTTGCATAAATTTGCCAAGATTTGGGCACAGTATCATTAAATACATTTTTGGTTATATCTCTTAATTCATTAGTTGATTTTCCTTCACCTTTTGCAATAAGGATTAATTTTTGTAAATCATCTCTGACTTTATTTAATAGTTTAGAAGCCACGGCAACTTCTCTTAATAAAAATCTAAATATAGGATCATTTTTACTTTGTTCATTAGCGGTTAAAGGTTTTACCTGTAAAGGTAAAGCTTTTAATAATTTTTCTCCCTTTTCTTGCACGACAACAAGCCAGCTTGCCTGAGTTTTCTTTCCTGCCGATTCGGCTCCTCCTAGTTCCTCATCTTCAACTCCTTGGATTTTGTTCATTTCTGTAATGAATCTGTTAGATGCAGTTTCTCTTACTAATTTTTCTGCGTTATTGGGTAGACCGCTCCATTCAGGAGATTCGACATTGGGTAAAGCATTTATCCATTCTAAATATCCAGCATTATTTGATTTGTCAGGAACTTTTAATATATTTGATTGATTTTCACTCGAGGTTTTAAATAGTGGATAATTATATTCATATGTTTTTTCATTGAAATATAAGTTTACTAAAGATTCTAATATTTTCATATCATAATCATTATCTATTTTTCCACCATACATACTTTGATGTATAATAGTTCTTATGGCATCCCATGGTATTTGTTTAGGCGATATATTTGTTCTATCTTTTGCATGGATATTAATCCATTCATCTATGGCATCCAAAGCACATTTTTGATCACTTTCATTAAATTCGTAAAATTTACTCCAACCTATAGGTACATATCTCAATCTTTCCCCGATTACAGCGTGGAACCAAGCTAATAAGAAATGTAATCTACATCTTTCATGTGGAGGTTTTTCACTTTTAGCTGGTTGTAAAACGTTGGCATATGATCTTATTAGAGAATGTTTTATACCAGAAGGTAATTCAAATACGAATTTTCTGGAAATTCTTAAAACATTTGCAGGAATCTTAGGATTAAATTCCATAGTTAAGAATAATCTAAAGTTTGCATTTGGTTCATTTGCATATAATTTTTTTTCTAGTTCATTTAACCAATTAGGGGCTAAATGGACATTCTTTAAGACTAACCATTCTCCACCTTTTATCTTATTTGCCCAATTTTTTTCAACCAATTCGAATCCTTCACTAGAACCAATGGCAATAGATAAAAACTTTTTATTTAGTTGTCTAGCCAAAGACTCAATTTTCGTTGAAGCATCGAATCCTGGTGCACTGCAGAATAATATGGGTGTCTTACAATTTGTTTCATCTTTTATAACTTTAACTAAATCTAATTCGGGTATATTAACAAATTCTTCATCGAATACATCTTTTAAGAATGTCTGTATACAACTCATCATACGATCAGGTCTAAATACTAATAATAAAATAGATTTACATATACTATCGAAAATTTTTAAATCTTTTTCGTTTGAAATATTTTCTTTATATTTATTCAAAAATTCATCAGGAATGGAATTTTCCGCCATCGGATCATTATAGAAATTATTCCAAGCTTCTGCATTTGAAGTTATTTCGCTTACAATATTGGTAAATGGTTCTTGTTTATTTAATTCTGATAATTGCTTTCTTTGATTTAAGGTCAATTTGCCATTTAATATATCTGGACTTATATCTGAAGCATCATTCATAATATTTGAATTAATTTTAAGTAAAAGGTTTATTTCATTTTTGAATTTGTCTCCAAGACTTATTTGAGCTAATCTCATTGATAATAGGGCTTTATCTTGATTGAGTAGAGAATATCCTACTCTATGATATATTTCTTTGAATAATAAACGAATGATAGTTTTTTGTCTTTCGTTGTGTAAATTTTTAGGAAATTCTTTCATTGTCTTGCAGTTTATGACATAATTTAATACATCCATAAAGAATGATAAAGAATATCTATATAGATAATGTATAGCATCTAGTGTATCTAAAGCAAAGAATATTCTACTTGTTTTATTAGCTAAGGGAGCATATTCATTCATAGTGGATTCTAATTCTCTCATAACATCTTCACTTTTAGCTACTTCTATTGATATATCATGAGATTTTTTCTTAATATCTTCTAATCTTGTCATAACTTCATTATTCTCAAGCAAATTACCTTCAGAATTCAAAGCAGTCAAAAGATCTTCTTCCAATTGTCTCAATTGCAATTTAAATTCTCTTTGAGCTTTGACTAAATCTTCTTTAGCCTTATTTACTTCTGGTCTTTCATTCTTTAAAATAATATCCAATATTTGATTTTGTAAAGAACTTGGAGTAATGGTGAAATTTAAAAATGTTACTCTTGAGCACAAATCTGGAGTGAAGTGGCATGATGAATCTCTGGTTACCATAAACATATTGAAAGTTAATGAAAAATCGATTTCTTGGTCTCCGATACGTATGAGATTTCTTCCACCTTGTTTATGTATTTCTTTATTTAATAAAGAATTCATAATAGGATCAATTTTTTCGACATCTTGGACTAATATAGGATATCCGAACCTCAATCCACTTTCGAGCACTTTTAAGAAATTAGTGTCAGTAAATGATGTAGTATTCAATTTTTTAGAAGAATAAAAAGTTTTAATAAATTCTGTGGCTTGTCCCGCGGGATCTATTATAAGAGGATATCTATTAAATCTCTGCAAAATTGTTGCATTTTCTAAGCAGATGTTATCATTTGGTAATTTGCAATTTTGCCATATAACTTTATCGTTGGCTTTTGTGAGCCATTCTACTTCGTCTAAATCACTACTAGAAATAATTTCATTTTGCTTTATGATTTCTCTTGCACGCTCTTTTAGATATTTCCTATAAAAGGCATCATAGAAACCAATGTAAGCTAAAAATGATGAAGATAAAAATGTATCTCCTAATAAGTTATTTATATGTACTTTAAATTCGTCCATTTGCTTTGTCCATCTATCTTTTTCACTACTCAAGTTAATTAATAATTTTTCACTTCTTTCTACCTTACTTTTAACTTCTTCCATATTTTGTTTTATAGTATTTGATTCAACGACTGATTCATCATAATTAATCTTTAATTGCTCAATACTTTTTTCTAACATTTCTTTCTCTTTTGCGATTTCATTAAATTCATTGACAACTTTATCTTTTTGCTCATTTAACTTTGCAATTTCTTGTTTCAAAGGCTCCATCTGATTATTAATATCTGCACATGCTACTGTTGATTCAATCCACTCTGCGAGTAAACCAACTTCTTTAAATGCACCTTTGATTCTGTCTATGTCCCATTTATTGGCGGGATTTGATATTTCTTTTTTTATTATATTTGTTACTTTTTCACCCAAATCTTCAGCTTTTGCATTTTTAATGGTGGATATAAAATCTTCTTTCATTATGGCATTCTTTGTTTCAGCCCAATCGCATTTTTCTACAACTTTTTTCTTTGCTAATTTTAAATAAATTATTGCTGTCAATTTAAGAGCGGTTTTAGTGTTTTCTGTTTCTTTTTTAAGGGCCTTGAGAGCTGCGACTGATTTAGGAGACATATTTCCTATGGCTTGTTTGGCAGCTTCCATCTTAGGCAAGACTGTACTTAGTTCATAATTAACTTTTTTGGCTCTTTCATCAATTTCTTTTTTCATTGCTTCAATTTCGACTTGCTTTTTTTCAGCTTTTTCCTTATTTTGACGCGCTTTTTCTGTATCTTCCATAATTTTTTCAAATTTTAATTTTGTTTCTTTTTGCTTTTTATCTAATTCTACACCTTTGACTGCTAAACTTTGTTTTAAATCATTAACTGTTTTTTCAGTTTGGATTATTTTTTGTAGACCTTTATTTATGTGATTTTTTTGTTCATTTAATTCTTCATTTTTTTCTGTTTGTAAATTTGAAAAGTGTTTGATGAAATCAAGAAAATCTCTAGGAGTAATATAATTGAATTTTTTTGCATTCTTTGATAGTTTGTCATTTAATTCTTTAATAACAATATGATATGCAGTAATTGAATCAACAATTAATGCATTCATTTCATCTTGTGACAAATCTTGTTTTTTGAAATTTTCTTTTCTGCATTGGCAATTTTCTGTCAATTTTTTAGCAACTTGGAATAATCCCTCTCTAGACCAATCTCCGAACCAGTCAATAACACACCTATTATATAATGCAGGAGATGAAGCTGCTCTATTACTGAAATCAGGTGATAAAGGATTCATTGTGAAAACAACATGTAAATTCCTTTGCACTCCCTTTATAAAGGCTTTATAAATTTCTTCTTCTGTATCTAATCCTTTAACATCTCTTAAAAGATGTTCTCTTGCCATATTTAATAATGAAATATATTCATCACCTTCGAATAATCCCGGTACTTCTCCAGAAGCTAATAATGCATTCATTCTTTCAAGGAAAGCTGGGCCTAATACGTTACTTTCATCGAAAATGAAACATATTTTTTCTCCTTTGCAACCTGCTCTCTTCATAACTCCTCTTAAATCAGCATCGAAATCTGCCACACCGTAATTCCTTCCTGCTTTTATTTGGAAAACTGTTAAATCATTCATCCAAGCTACAAATCTTGATAAAGTTGTTTTTCCGACACCACTTTGTCCTACTAATAACAAGTGACCTATGGGTTGTTTCAAGACACGATCTATACGTAAAATATGTTCCAAAACTGAATCAAATATAACTAAAGGAACATTAAGCTCTTCTTCATAAAATACTTTTAATCTTGAATCTATTTTTTTAATTAATTCATCTTTTCCACAAGAAATGTAAGTATCGGTTAAAAGATTTGTGAATAAAATAGGTCTTTCTAAGGCAGAAGGTGAAATAGAAGGGAAGCATTGAGAAGCAACTTTATCTACTAATTGATCACACCATACTTTTTCTTCATCAAGAACTAATCTATCTTGGAAAAGTCTCAAAGCTTCGTGGGCCCATAATCTCACTAGTCCATCTACATCTGAAATATTGTCTATAGATTCATTTATAGCGTGTTTCCATCTTGTTAATTCTCTCGGAGAATAAATATAATGCGGTTGTATATCAGGAGTATAATGAGTTTGGCATTGGGTGTAAAATTCAACCATTGCCTCAGTTAGTGATTCGCTTTCGCCACTTAACAAACTACCTGTTTTGCTTAGAATTGCTCTATTAAATGTTCCATAAATTTGTCTTAGAGAATCTTTTCCTGGGAAATCGACGTATAATAATGGGCAATGACGTAAAAATCTATTATTTAAAGGATGTCTTCCAACATCAGTCGGAGGGTTACAAGCACCAACAAATTGAATACGCTCTAATTTAATCCAAGTTTTATCCAATGGTCTCCAAAATCCATTTTGCTCTGTTATTTCTCTTAAAAATGTAATTACTACTTGAGTACTATATTTATCCATTTCGGGTAAGTTTATTTCATCACAAAATACAACTAAATATTTATTATTTTGTTTTGGTCTTAAAATTGTTCCATTACTACTTTTAACATATTCACAATAATGGTCAAATGTTTTCAAAATTAAATCAGGAGTTGTACTAGATGAAAAGTTTATGAAAACCATTTCAAAATCTGTCAAAATCTTCAAAGTTGCCATTAAAGTCATAGTCTTACCAGATCCTGGAGGTCCGCATAAAATAAACGGTCTATGTTCACTAATCCAACTACATAATATTTCTTGATGTCTTACAGTATCGACTGTAGGTATAACTACATCTGCATCAGAAACTTTTTTACTATCGATGTCAGTCTTTGGTACTTTTGATTTCCAAGGATCCCATCTATTTTCTCTATTCATATTTACATAATAATCAATCATATGGAAATTATCATCAGTAGGGAATTCTATATCAGAAGTAAATGATCTTAAACTTTCACTGAATTTAGTTCTGTTTCCTAAGCTTAGAGATCCACCAAATCCCCATATTAATGAAACTATTAACCATTTTGACATATATGTAAATATTTGCTCATCGTTCATTGGGAATTCACTGTGATTATCATTATATTCAATGATATTTGCTATTCCTCTTCTTAATAAAGCAAACATTGACTCAATAACTCTTATTTTTGTGAATTCCATAACATGATTATATTCTTGTACCGCTTCTAAAGCCTTTTGCACTAAATTATTTGGCTCAAAGAATATTTTGATGCAATCTGAAGCTTTAGTTCTTACTTGAGCATTTACATCATTTTCATTTTTATTTTCAAATTCCATCAAAGCACCGCTTTGATTTGCTAAATAATTCATGGCATCATCGAAATTATTTTGTTTTAATCGCTTTAAATAATGACTAAACATCATATCAATTGTTACAATATCTTCAGAGAACCAAACCATACCACATCTAGATACAGTAGCTAAAGTGGCATATTTTAAGCTTTCAACTTCAAACATAATTCTTACATTTGGAGGAATTTGCAAACGATCCCCATGAGGCAAAGTAAGTAATTTATTATCATCTAAGACAGAATTTAAGTTTTCGGCCCATTCTGGATCAACATCACCATCAAAAATAATCCAATGCCTTTTTCCACTTTCTCCTCTCTGATTATCTAAAATTTTTCTTAAAGTACCTGTGAAAACACCATCAGTCCAATCTAATGTTGTTTGATCTAATTTACCATATAAATTTTCTTTATTAACAGCTTTAGGATCTATTATATATGATTCTCCTTTTATATTATCTAAAGCTGTTAAGGCCTCTAGTAATATTCTCCAAGCAGCACTTTTTCCAGTACCACTTTGTCCTACCATCATAACACCATGATGCATTTTTTGTATTGAATATAATTGTAAAATCTTATCAATGAATTTATCTTCTGGCAATAAATTACGCATTTGACATAATTCAATGATTTTATGACGCAATTCTTCTTCCTTAACTTCTTCAATTTTACAATCTGGAAATACACCATTAAGTAATGAATTGAATAAAGTAATATCTTCACTAACTAATTTTGGTATTAAAGTATTGCATACTGATCTTAATAAAATATTTTGTTCTAATTGTTCTATTGGCATATCTATATCTTTTTTTGTAACTTCTCTTTCCTTATCTTCTTTTCTCTTTAAATTACCTGCATTAACCAAAACACTTTTTAAAGCACGGAGACCAAAGTCATAATGGCTTTGTGAGCTCAATTGAGATCCACATAATTCAAACAATGAAACCATTTTTGATGATAATCTTTCAGCGGTCTTATATCCTTGTGAATATAAAGTAACTTGGGCTATCATATCTTTATCAGGCTTAACCATAGCCATTTGTCTAAACAATTGCTTAAGATTATCTGGAAGTTGACTTCTACCTGCATATCCAGGATTCATTGTAACGAATATACCCATTTGGTGATTTAATTTTATATTTTTTCCCATTAATTCAATATTTGTTGCAAATTCTCTTAAACCTAATTGAATTATTAAAATTTGTTGGGAAACAGCAGATAATATTCTTTCTTCTAATCTGTTGAATTCATCGAAGCAACCCCATGCTCCGACTTGGCAAAGACCAACAAAGATTCTTCCCATAGCTTTAAAATCGAAGTTCTCATCACAATTAAATACTAAAACAAATCTTCCAAGTTGACCACCTAAAGCTTTTACTGATTCTGTTTTTCCTGTACCGGCGGGTCCGAATGGTGCTCCACCCAATCTGAAATATAAACCTTGAGTAAGAGTTAAATAGCATCTGTCTGTTAATGGAGTTTGTATAAGTTTTTCAGCAACTCCTAAATATTCGAACCCATAATCAAACGAAGCGTTACTCATTTTAATTTGTAATCTTTTTAAGACATCTTCAGTTTTTGGATAAAAGTAAAATCTCATATAATATAACCATTCAAAAGCTTCAACATTTGATACATTTTTACTTTTTAATAAACGGACAACATCCCTTTGATGTACTAATTCTGTAATCAATTGTTCTAATTTTTTTCTCATATCTACTTTTATATCTTTTAAAACTTGATCTGATAATGCACTTAACATATTATTTATAACATTTTCTTCACTATCCAAAGTGAATCCATCAGGCAAAGCTTTTAAAGTTTTTGTTCCAGTTAATGCTGCCTCAATACTGGCACTCCATAAAACTTGAGAACTCAAAACAGTAATTTGAGCTGGATATTGTTCTATCCATTTTATAAATTCATCAACTTTACCTATGTAATCCATTTCAGAAATTTCACTAACGGCTTTTTCTAATTTTGTTGCTAAAGTAAAATGCATTTGTTCTTGAACTTTTCTTAGCCATTGATAAACTACCGGATCATCAGAAATTTTTACCGGCTTTTCAAATAGGACTTCTTCGAATTCTCTAGAAACCATACCTTTTAATTCGTTTCCATCTTCACATAAGAGTGAATTCATTCCGGCGAACATTTTATTAAAATGTCTAGTGATTTTATTTACATCTTTACTATTACCTATAATTTCTAATAAATCTTCATCACCAATGAAGTAAAATCTTGCGAAATTTTGTCTCTGCTTTTCCAAAAAGTTATATAAAGCTTTTTGAATTCTTTCTAAAGCAGTTTTTAATTTTTCTTCTAAAATGCTTTTAATAGAAGGAATACTAATTACTTCTAATATAAATGGTTTAGAGGCTACTTTTTTCATAAGTCCAGTGAATTCAGAATCAATTGATTTAAATTTATTATAATCACTGGCTAATTCATTCATAATATCTGCAGAGCCGAAAAAGATACCTTCAAGATATACCCATTTTCTTTGGACATCTACCCATTCATTGAATAATAATCTAATTTTTTCTAATTTATCTTTCCATGGTTCAATTTCATCTTTGAATTGGTTATAATAAGGGCTGTTACTCATAGATTGAAAACTATTTATATGTTCATCTAATAAGGTGAACATATCATCCCAACCTCTGATTAATTTACATTTATCTTTATATCTTACCATATCTAATTCATAATTAGTCCATAGATCTTTGGATTTTTTAATATATGATTCTAAAACTAATTCACCTGTAGCTTGATTTATAGTATCTTGAAGTTCTTTTTCTTTTTTTAATAAATCAGCGGTCCAGAAATCATTTAAAATAAGATCTTTTAAAGGTTTGTTTATTTTAAGACAATTTAAAATAACTTTCCAATGTCTATCTTTTATAGCATCTGTTCTTAAATCTCCAATTAAATTATTAATTTTTTTCAAATATTGTAATTTACCTTTAGTAATCTCAAATGCTTCATAACTATGATATTTTTCAGGTAAATCATTTGTCTTAGTTATAGCTTCATCTAAATCTTTCTTAATTTTATCGGCATTTACCCCTGCAAAAGGTGTATCTTTTTGTTGATCAATTGTAGTATATATTTTATTCAATTCACTCCATACATCTTCTAAATCTTTTATTTCTTCAGATATATTATCTAATTTATTCGGATCACCAGCTTCTAATCCCAATAATTCTTTAGCTTTACAATTTCTCACATAAGAATCTTTTATTTCTCCTATAGAATTTTTTGCCTGATTTAATATTTCTAAAGCTTCACTAGGATCATCGGCTCTTTCTGGTTTTTTTTCAGCCCAAAATTCTTCTAATTTTTTAATACGTTCATTAATTGTTGATTCTTCTGCATTAAGTCTAGCAATAATTCCTGGGATTTGTTCTTCCATAGCATCTGATTTTTGTTTTAATATTTGTTTAAAACTATTCCATTCTTTTTCTACTTTATCAATTTTTAAGAAATCATTTGGAAATTTGTATTTTTGCTTGGTTAGTATTCCATGACTACTTTTATATTTATCCATATCAGCTTGCCATTTATCTAAATTTTTTTTGACTTCTGATATTTGGGTTATAAATGCTACTATGTCTGCTGAAGCATTTTCGAGAGCATTTTTTTCTAAACCTGATCTTGCCTCACTTATATTTTTACTAAATTGCTTCATTCCTTCATTAGTTTGTAAAGCAAATTGATTCATTATTTCTTTATGCCAATTATCATATTTGTTATTTACCTTATTTTGTACTGAACTATAATCGATAATAATAGCACCAAATATTTTTTCATTATCTCCTGTATCGAAAGTTTTTCTTCCTTGTTTCAATTCATTCATCAATTGTTGCCATTTTTCCATATCTTCTCCTAATTTATCATATATTATTTGAGGTTGAATTTCCCATAAGACTTGATATGATAGCCAAGTTTTAACATATTCTTCACATTCTTTGAATTTTTTTTCTAAAGATGAATATACATCTAATAAAATTTTTGGATCAACTTTTGAAATAATATCTCTGAAAGTAGTTTCTTTGAATGGGTCGTCTTGCATATTTTGTCCTGCTGTACGAAGATATAATCTCTTATTGCTAAGAACTATACTAATAGCTTGATGAAGTTGATTATACCAATATTCTCTTGCATCATACATTGATGGAGTTAAAATAATTGTTTGATTCTCCATTTTTATTTTATGTACAATTACATCTAATATTAAAACAGGGTCAGTTAATGGCTTTGGACCTAAAAATTCTTTCATCCAAGTTTCTAGGCACTCTTCTAGTTTTTTCAATAATATAGATTCTAATTTTAAATCTATTTCTTTTATCCATTTTTCTAAATTTGAACAATTATTAATTTGATCTATTATTTTTTGTACTGATTGAATACTTTCAGAAATTGCTTCTTTATTTAGAGGGGCCTTTGTAATTTGTTGTAATAAAGAATCAATTTGATTTATTTTACTAATTAATTCAGTAACTTTTTCTTCAAAAGAAGAAACTTTTTCACATATTAATTTTGTAAAAGTTTTCAATTTTTGGTCATTAGTCCATGTTAAATTAGCATTACTTTTAATTAATTGATGTATATCATTTTTTTGCTTAGCAATTAATTTATTGATTTTAGGTTCGTTTTTTATTTTTTGGCAACTACTATTAAAGGTTCTGAATGCATCTTGAATAGCTAAAGCAAAGGGATAATTAACTCTATTTTTAATTGAATTACTGATGATTGATCTTGATACATTTGATTTTATGTTTTTTAATAAACGACATTCTTTAAATTGAGATAAAGAATCATTAAAATTAACTTTTAATTTATAGTTTCCATAATTTCCCTCAATATATATTATATTTTCATTTTCGTTGAATTTATTGGATCCTCCAGTTTTCTTAGTTTCCAAAGCTTCTTTATTCCATGAATCAATTTTATTTTCACTAGTTTTTGAAATAATTTGAAATGAGTCAATTAATTCTTTTACCTTTTTTCCATCTTCAGTTTGATCCCAAGTGTCACCTAAAACATTAGATATTTTATTTCTATATAAATTAGCTTTTTCTTCAAATTGATTCATCCAAATAATTTCTCCACTTATTACTGGTATACCTCTTATTTTACATAATTTTGAAGCAGAACTGTTTTGATAACCAGCATTAAATTTCTCTTTTAAAGCATTTAAATCTTTAATAATATTATTAATTAGTGTTCTTTGATATTCTTGTATTGAATTTTGAATTCTAGGCCTTCTTATAATCATTTTAAATTTCTCAAAAATACCATATTGCTCATTAGCATTTTGAGTGCTGGCTAATTGATCAATAATTTGATTAGAGATTTGTGCTTCGACTTTATCTATTACTTTATTATATTCATTTTTGGTTTTTTCCCAGATCTCTTTTCCTTCTTTAGATAAATCTAATACATCGATTGATTCAGCTACTTTAATAGATGCATCTATTTCTTTTGAAATTGGATCTTTTGATTCATTTGAAGCATTTGAACCAACATTTTTTGATAAATCTTGAGCAATTTCTAATAATTTTTTATGTTCAGCTCTAAATTTTTTGAGATCTTTTAATCTTTTGTTTAATTCATCATGGGCAAATTGGATTGGAATATGACTAATTGTTTCATTTCTTTTTTTAGTTAATTCTCCAACTTCCTTTTTTAATAATTCAAATTCAGGACTCCATACTTTTTTAAAAAGCTGTTTACATTGCTTATATAAAACCAAGAAATCTTCGTAAGGAATTTTTAGTAAATTAGGACCTAATAATTTAAGTAAATGATTATTTATATCAATACTTAGATTTTCTACTAGTTGATAAATACGTGATGTTGGATATAAAGACATTTTCATTTTATTACGAATGATTTCGAATATTTTTTTAATTTGTTCTATCATATCATTTATATTTCCAGCATTATACATAGCGTTAATAGGTAAATCTTTTAATAAAATGTTATAACTTTCAGCTTTTTTGATATAAGAATCAGTTTTTGTATCTGATTCAAATGGATTTGTAACAAAGACTTTATTCGCTTTTTTAGCAATTGCAATAGTCATTTGGACTTCAGGAGCTTCAACTTGTAATTTTATATTATTTAAAACTTTTTCATAATCTGCCCAGAAATTAACTTCTTCAAGAGTATCTCCATCTTTTACCTCTTTGTCCATTTTTATAATTTTTGATATATCAATTTTCCATTTATTTATTAGATCGCAAAGTTTATTTATATAAGTATCATTTAATCCTTCATATAATTCATCTACAGTGGCATCTCTTCCTTGTTCCCTTTTAATTTTGTCCATTTTTTCTTTGAGTTCAGGTTCATGTTCTAATTTTATTGAAGGAATGTTTGATGTTTTTTGAGTTTTATTCATTAAATCAATCAGCTCTCCCATTCTAGATTGAAGTTGATTAGCATTTGAAGTCTTCAAAACTGATGCTTTTTCTGTATTTAGTGTTTCTTGATAAGAATTAAATAGAGACCCAAATGCATTCTGAATACAATTCTGAATATGGGGAATAACTGAGGCGTCGCTTCCTTCTGTGTTAAAGTTTAAAATCTGAAGATCTTTTTTAATTGATTTAGCATCCGAACAATTCAAAATAGGCGTCTTTTTGATTAAAATAATAGTAGTGGTAGGGAATGATTTGAGAACTGGCTCAGTTTCTAGGAAAAATTCTTTTCCTGGTTCAGGATTGTCGTCTTCGTTTACTACAAAGCATATATTTCGGAAGATTTCTTTTAGTGCAAAGGATTGGACTAACTCAATATTCGTTTGTTGAAATAAAAATTTATAGGCTTGATCACGATCTGCATCAGCCATTACCATTGATAAATTACTGATATAATCTACCAATTTTTGAATGTCACTGGATATATTAATTTCATTTGGGTTATTTTGATCTTGTCCATTTGATGACATTTATCAAAATTATATATAATAAAAAATTTTATTTTTTATTTATTTCAAACGATATCTTTTAAAATAAAAAATAAATAATACATTATTTATTTAATTAAATAATTAAAGATTCTTATGGGGATTGGGGATTGGGGATTGGGGATTGGGGATTGGGGATTGG
>JAJJKF010000008.1:0-13978 GCA_023805525.1 Ostracodinium dentatum
CCCAATCCCCAATCCCCAATCCCCAATCCCCAATCCCCAATCCCCATAATTAAATTCATTTATTTTTATAATTATTAAAAATATTTAAAAATACTTAAATAATAATTAATAAATAATTATAAATAATAATTAATTAATTGATTATAAATGATAAAAAAAAAATTAATATTTAGGTTCTTTTTAAACTATAAATTTAATAAATCCGTAATATAATTAATAAATAATTAATAATAAACTAAGAATATTTAAGGTTGTATAACATAATGTCTAAATTAACAAGTTTCTCTGCATACTTGATCTTCACATAATGACCATTGATGTCCACAAGCAATACCATCACTGCAAGATTTATAATCAGCAGCGCACATATCATTTTGGCAATGATATGGTTTTTCTTCATCATTACATATACTTGGTAATGGATCGCAATAGAGTTCACTATCTACACATTTTCCATTAGGGCAAACAACATCAGATTCTCTTTCACAAGTAATAGTATTTGGACATGCAGCAACATCACTCACAAGTTGTTGTCCAACACATCTTACTTTACCTCCAGTACGAACATCACTTACAACACATTCATCATAGCTATTTCTACAAGTTAAATCTGCGCATAAAACTTGTCCGATTGGGCATACTCTTTGATTTGGCATACGATAATCATTTCTTCTGCAATAACCATCTTTAAACATTTTATATTGTGAACCATAATTAATCTTACAGTAATTATCATTGCTTCTGACAGTAGGGCACATATCGGCTCTATTTTCAGGGACGCAATAATTTTGAATAGAGCATCTTATATATCCTGAAGGACAATCACAATCAATTTGAGATCTAGTACAAGTATAAGTACCATTTACTTTACAATAGAAAGGTTTATTTTTATCTTCCTTACATTTATCTGGAGGTTGGACACAATCAAGTCTATCTGCTACACATTTTCTCATGTTCGGGCAGGAAATTGGTGTATCTCCTTCACACATATTATTTTTAAGATTTACTTGAATTTCTTCTCCATATTTTTCATCGTCTACTAAAAGATTGAAAAGATATAAACCTTGAAGTTCAGGTATAAATTGTACAGTGTAAGTACCATCTCCATTATCTATAACCTCTGCTTCGACATCAACTAAAACACCCTTGTCATTTCTTTGGGCAATAACAGTGAAATGTTCTCCACCTTCAGTAATTTGATTTCCAAATTGATCAAAGCATCTGAAGCTGAAACGATTTTTGGCATTAACATGGAAATCAGATAAAGTAGATAAATCGAAATTATCATTATTGTCGGCACGGCAAGGACCATGTTTAATATTAAAGATAGGTAATTTTTCTCCATGATTAACTGTTTCGACTTCTTTTCCTTTATAAGTCATATGCATTTGATGAGGACCAATTTTGTGTATAGATACATCATAATAATCTAATACTCCTTGAGTTAATTCTCTTTTTTTGCTATCATATTCAGTATTATCATCATCTTGTGTGAAGTATACTTCAATATCTTCAATTAAAGAATCATTAACTACATTTCCGTAATCATCAGTTCCGGTAATAGTGAATTTAACTTTATCTAGAATATTGATATTATTTGGATCAAATGTTGAATAATCTAATAAAAATCCATTCAAAGAATAATCTCCTGCTGTGCAAACTTGGTCATATGTAGCAATCTTATTTCCACCACCATATACTTCAATTAAGTAATTTCCAGTATATTTATATTTATCATCATCAGTTGTGATTATTTGATATTCATTATTGCATTCTAAATCATTTTCTTCAACGTGTCTTACTTTATATTTCTTTACGAATTTTTTATCAGAATCCAATGGTCCGGTTACTACTATTTCATAGTCATCACTATAATCTTTATCATCAATACATTCTCCTACTTTATCGAAAGTATATAACCACATATCTAATATTTCACCTACTCTAATTTTGTTTTTATTTGATGAGACTATTTGAGTTTGATTATAATCAATACCAATTCTTATTTTGACAACAGTATCATTTAAGAAGCAATCAACAGTATCATTTCCATCATTATAAATAGTATTCATTCTCATTATTCTTGGAGGGAATTTAGGATAAACAGTAAGTTTATATGTTTGTTCATCAGGTAATAAAGTTAAAGATTCGAATTTTATAGGTTCTCCATTATTTATAAGAGTTAAGAAGTTATCATCAACTATATCATGTCTTCCTTCAAAAGTATTGTTGAATCTGTCTGCCAAAGTAAATGACATTTCGATGAGAGAATCATAATCTACTTCTTCTTCTGGTTCAGTATAGAAGACAGTGTAACGTTTATCAGGAACTTTTTCTGGAACTACAGTATATTTACCAGGACCTACTTTCATCTTTTCATTTTCTTTTTTCAAGTCTTTTAAGTATACATGGAAACTATTATCACCTTTTACTTCTGAATATACTTTAATGGTATAAACTCCATAGACATTAGGATCTGCTTTTTCTATTGAGTATACAAATGTTTTATCGTCTTTAACAATCTTAAGATCAGTATCATTTTCTATATCAATATCATCATTATATAATAATCCTTCAGCAGTTCTTAATTCAAGTGTAAATATTCCATAAGTACCAGCAGTGAAAGTAACATGTTCTGGAGTTAAAATAACTTTTTCATATGGACCATTACCGTGTTTTCCATCTCCATCTTTAATAATAATATTATATTTAAATGGTGCTTCACCTAATACAGTTTTGACTTTATAAGTAAGATCATAAGTACCATTAACTAAATGTTGATAAGTATGAATATAATCTGGTTTATCATTAAAATCTAAATTGAAATAATCAGTGAGTCTAGTTACAGTGAAATTGATTTCACTCATTTTGTTTCCTGACATAGTAGGATCTAATACTTTAGCATCAGATGGTATATTTGTAATACGATTCATATATGCATCATATAAAGTAACATTTAATATCAATAATTCTTTTACATCAACTTCGAAACTATCTCCATTTTTATACATAGTAAACTTTCCTTTTTCTGTTTCACGTGATAAAATTGAATTCTTTGGATCAGGATCACCAGGTATAACTTCAATAAGAACATTTGATGCATCAACTGGGTCTTTTTTATTATAAACTACATCGACTTTGACAAATCCTACAACGGTAACAGGATCTACTGAAGTATAATATACTTTTTTAATATTCTTATTATATTCTCCTTTTGAATTATGTTTTTTCTTAACTGGATCAATAAATGTGACAGTGAAATTATTAATATAACTTTCTGGATAAAGTGCATTTCCATGTTTATCAAATGCATCAATACTAACTGCAGGATATGAACCGGCTTTAATTGGTGTTTCTTTTTCTTTAACAATTGTCTTAGATAAATCAATGGCTCCAGGATGAATAACAAATATTGATTCATTTCTTAAGTATAATCCTTGTTTTCCTACTTTATCAGTACTTATAACATATGTTCCGGCTTTTCTTGCTGGTACAACATATTTTCTATATCCAGATTCATAATCAGTTTCAGAAGTAGTTTTTTTAACTTCATCGTGACCTTCATATCTAACTCTCAAATCTACAACTTCTTGAAGAGTTTCTGCGAAGTTATCATATTGATCGTATGAAGCGACTTCGAATACATAATCTTCATCAGCAGTTCCATCTTTTAATACAGAGCTATTTTTTCCGTCTTTATAATATTTTGGTAATATCACTGTACGAACAATTTCATCAGGAGAAACTTCTTGTTCAGGATTTAAGCTTGTAACTAATTCACCATTTAGATATAGTTTTAATTTACATTGTTTCAATTTCGGGAAAGTATTTGCTTTTTGAGTTGTGACAGTAATTAAGAATACTCCCATCGAACCTGCACGTTCTTGTGTATAGTTGAAAGTTTTATCTTTTTCATCGCATGATTTAACAGTGAAATCAAATCCATCCCAATAATTTTTTCTAACATCTTGACTAGTTCTTATTTCTACTAACATATATCCTGTATGGCCAGCTACATATTTCAAATTCTGTTCAATAATCATAGTTTTTTGTGGGTCGGCCTCTTCATTTGATCCACCTTTTCCATCACCAGTTAAAGTAACATTATATACCAATTTTTTATCTCCATCTGTGAACACTAAATCATATAATCCTCCTACTAAAGTCTTATAAGTAACTTGTTGTCCTTCTACATCATTAATAACAAATTCAGCATATGTTTGACCTTTTGTTTCTTTATTATTTAATTTCAAATTATATACTGTTGATTCATTTTGACTCTTGAAATATGCTTTATAACTCTTTAATACTTTTTCTGGAATTACATCTACACTATTTTCATATTGATCTCTTGGATATAATCTATAAACTGGTTCATCTCTTGTATTATTTTCTATTGTTCCATTTTTCAAGAGTTCGAATTTATTTTTAATAGGATCTAATCTATCAACATAACTCTTTAAGAAATCAGTTTCATTTTCATTGGTTTTAATATTTATTCTGCAAGTAACACATTTAATTGGTTTTTTAGTAATATAACCAAAAATGCTAGCTATACCTTTGACATAGAATTTTTCTGGATAAGATAAAACATTTAATCCTCCTCTTTCTTCAACACTGTAATTTGAGAGTAAATATCTAGTGGCATTTCCTTCATTTGTATAATTAGCTTCATAAGGATTTTCTACTTTATATTTCATTGCATCAATATAGTTGTTATATTTATCATATGGAGTAATATAAATTTTAGCTTCTTCTCCGGCATATCTTTCAGTATGACTTACTTCTAATAAACTGTTATCAGCATCTGGTTTTCCAGGAGTGAATAAAATATTATATTTTTCTAATGGGAAGTAAGCTCCTTGGACTATATGTTCTCCGGCATAAGTGGATCTTAATGTTATTATAATTTCTCCATTTTTACCTTCAGCAGGTTCTGCAGACCATTTATGTCCTAATACTTCATTGACTGGGTTCATTCTAATCTTCAAAATAGAAAGATCGAAGTTAATATCAGTGATTAAGTTATCATATTTATCGTATAAAAGATTTTTCATTTGGAATTTGTCTTCTACTGATACTGAACCTAAATCTGGTTTTGTTATTTCTTCTCCAGTCATTCTGAATAATCTTGAATAAGCTAAAGCATTTGGAACAACAGTAATAGTAACAGGATCAGGTACTGGTTTATTATCTATTGAAACAGTTGCATTGAATGGATCCTTCTTTTCTGTACATTCAAATACGATTGAATATTGTCCGGGTTTCTCGGCTCTTTCTAAAGAATATTTGCATTTCTTGACATCTTCTGGGAATGTAACAGATATGTGCTTTTCTGGTTCATCGAACCAATAATTTTTACGATCATCATCTGAAGTTCTTAATTCTAATTGAACTTTTCCTTTTTCACCTGCAACTAAAGTAATTTCTTTTGGATTTAAGGAAGTCTTATTTACATCAACCGGACCTGGGTCACCGCCGGTATATCCATTGACAATTTCAACTGGATATGGTAATGTTGTTTTAGGATCACTAACAAGTAATTTATAATCTTTTCCATTTGGTAAAAATTGCCATTTTTTGTCATTTTCATCATTATTAGTAGATGGGCAAGGTTTTGATAATTTAGTAAGATTATTATTTGTCACACATAATTTAATATCAGATTCAACAAATTGTGTTTTTACATCTAATGCCTTAACTTCTTCACTATCTTCAATTGGATTTAAATATTGATCAAAGAAGAACATTTCCCAAAGAGGATTGACTGAAGCAGGTAAAACATTTAATTCAGTTCTTGACATTTCTTTATTTTCATTTTTATTAAATACTTTTGTTTTTTCAAAATCAATTACGTCGGGGCTTATTCTAAATTTACAATTTCTACATTCTACATCTTCACTGGTATAATCTACAGTAAATTCAATTTCTCCAGCTTTAGTTATTTTTTCATTACATTTAAAGAAGTCTCTACCAATATCAACTCTTACAATTGAGCATGTTTTAGTAATATCATTTTTGGCACCGTTGTTAACTTCGTAAGCTACTTCTAATAAAGTTAAATCTTTATCAGTAACATTTGTTACATTATTTTCGTAAATATCTTTTGGATATATATCAAGGGTAGTTTTGTCTCCTGCTCTTACTTTATTAGTTTTTTCAATTTCAGCAAAGGAGGTTGGGGCATACATTGGACCACTCCATAGTTTATATTTATATTCATTTGGATTGTATGGAGATGTCAATTTAATAGTAGTAACTTTTTTACTGCCATATTGGACATTCAAAAATTGGCCATCAACATAATTATTTGTAGTTAATGGATATCCTTCAACTGAAACTCCTTGTGTTAATTTTTCTAATTTTTCTTTTGGATATAATTTTTCATCGAATAAATCAGTATATACATTACCATATAAATCTCTTGGAATAAATTTAACAATGGATGGGTTGACTACAGTACCATCTACTGCACCGGAATGATATTCTAAATATTTGAAATCAGCACATTTTATATTCAATGATACAGTTTGATTTATTTTTTGATTTTGGTAAGTAAAAGATAAAATATTGTCGTCTTTTCCAGTTGTAGTAACATATTGAGTTACTAATAATGTCAATTGTCCATTCTTTTCTCCCTTCTTTTTAACGATTTTAAGAAGAGTATTATTTAATTTATATGAATTGCTGATTCTGAAAGAGTCAAGAATTATTTCATAATTCCATCTTAAACCATCTTTACATCTAAATTCAACAAATATTTCATATTGTTGTCCTGCTATACCATTAATATGAGTTGGTCTAATTAAAATACTATCTGGATCAAAGTTAGGAATTACTGATACATCAGCATCTCCATTTAAATAAAGGGGATAATCAATTTTTTCTCCACCGAATGTAATATTTAAATAATAATCACCTAAAGGTAATCTTTTGAAAGTATCTTGGAAGCCATCCGGATAAGCGAATACAATATGATTATCTTTCATGTCAACATTTACTAACCATACAGTTGAACCATAACTCATTTTGCAAGTTACTTTTGTACTATGGTCATAATGAGTTATATTTTTACCATCTTTGTCGTATAAATAGAATTTATAGAATGGATAATCTACTTTATTATTGAAAATAGTTTTTTTATCAGTAAACATTAAAGTCTCAAGGTGATCTCCAAGATCATAATATAATTTAGATTTCTTTAAATCTACTTTTTCATATGAAACGGTGACAGCTTTTTTTTCTTTAAGTTGTTTACCACTGTATTTGACAGAGACATCATAATTTCCAACTTTAGTATATTGATGTAAATATTTCAATTTATTTTCATTTGTAATAGAATTAAAATCATAGGTTTTTCCATCACTTATATCTACAACAACATTTTTTTCTTCTTTTTCTAAATTTCCTTTTACAACTCCAACATTTACTCCTAATCTATCTAATAAAGTTACTAAAACGGTTGAAGTCTCGTCAACAATATATTGTGTTTTATCAATTTCCCAGTATGATTTATCTAGGTCTACTTTTCCTGGTAGTCTGTTATAAATGAATGAATATTTCTTTCCACTTGCAAGACAAACTATATTCCAAGTATGTTTTTCAACATAAGTATCAGTTTTATCAGTGAATAAATAATCCTCAAGACTTGAATCAAATTTAAGGTCATAATATTTTCCATTATTTCCGAATGTTTCTGAACCTATAGTTATCTGATTTTTACCTATAACAGATTCAGTAACATAATTCATGTATTTATCTAATAATTTAAATTTGAATGAAACTTGATCATCATTTGTTGGATTTTTTTTCCAAGTGTATTTATATTTATCTGCAGAAACAGTGAATATGCTTGGATCTTCAACTTCTAAATAGTATACGGGACCAGGTGTGACTATAACACCAACTGCTTTTGGTACTTTTTCTCCATCCACTGTTACTGTAAATTTATTATTGTCATTTGTTTTTGTACATATAATTTTAATAGCATATCTTCCAGGTTGATCAGCTGTTTCAACAGTATATGAACAAGTATCTTTATCTTCAGCAAATTCAACTTTTATTTTTTCTGCGGGATTTGGATACCAATAATTCTTACGTTCATCATCTCCTGTTCTTATTTCCATAATTGTTTTTCCTTCTTCTCCAGCCTGGACTACAATTTTATCTGGAATAAACACAGTGTTACTTATATATGGTTCTTCGGAAGATCCGTTAGGGTATCCACCATGAAGTGTTAAATTATAAGACAATCTATTTTTTTTACCAATTTCTTCGACTATTAATTTATAATGATCTCCGTTTACTAAATATTGCCATTTATTTAAGTTATCATCTCCATTTGTACTTGGACATACTGTAATTACTTTCTTTTCATTAGAATTTGCCATACATAATTTAATATCTGATCCTCCGAACTCAGCTGTTAGATTCATTTTTTGGACTACATCGGCACCAATTTGATTACCATATTTATCGAAGAATGTTAATTCAAATGTTGGATTAACTTTAGCTTCTACTTCATTCTGCTTTTCTGTATTTAAATAATACTTTCTGTTTGTGTAATATGTTTTTGTATTTTTGAATAAGGGACCACTTGCAGTAACTGTGAATTTACAATTTTTACATAGTATTTCATCTTCAAGATAATCAACATGGAATTCCATATCACCAGTTCTATTAACTGAAGGTTCACATTCAATAGATTTATAAACAGGACCATCGGTACCTAACATTCTAAGAACGACACCTTCTTTTCTTAATTCACAATCTTTTACATCAAATTTCTTATCATTTTTATTATTAGCATTTTGATAATAAGTATAGAAATTATTCATATCTGTCGAATTTAAGTCGTCTATATCATTCAAATATAAATCTTTTGGATAAATCATAAGATTATAGTTAGCTATAACTTCTTGTGGTTCAGAATTTAATAATTCAGCATAAGAGGTTTCTGGATCAATTGGACCACTTCTAATTCTATAGTCATAATGTTCAGGGAAATATTGAGAAGTTACTCTGACATTTTGTGATACAGTTGATTTATATTGAACTTTTAAGGTTTGATTTTCTGGGTCTAAATAATTATTAGAAGATAAAGGAGCTCCATCTAAAGATTTTCCTACTGTCAAAGAATTCAAATATTTTTGAGTTTGAGGACTTGTGAATAAAGGAGTATAAACATTACCAAAGGAATCAAGTGGTTGGAAGGTTAAAACAGGTGGATTAATTACATTTCCTTCTGTAGGACCGGAAACATATCTTAATTCTGCCAATTCTCCACATTCCATAATAAGAGTAACTTTTTTAGGTATTTCTTTTCCGTCATAAGTTATAGTTAATTTATTATCAGTTGATACTTTCTTTTGATTAACTAAGATTCTAGCTTGACCATTTTTATATCCTTGTTCTACTTTAATAGTTAAATCATCAGAGTTCAAATTATCTGAATTTTTGAAAGAGAATTTATCTAAATCTACTAAATGATTCCATCTAAATCCATCAGCTGCTCTGAATTCTACATCAATAGTATATGTATTTCCTACAATTCCTCTTATTACAGTTGGGTTGACTTCGATTTGATCATAATCAATTACTGGATCATTTGAAGCATCTGTTGAACCATCTCCTAATAAATATAATGGATATTCTACTTTATCACCGTTATCTGATACTATTAATTTATAATCTCCTTTGACCAAAGCTCTGAAAGTCTCCATATCTTCATCTTTATGAGTAAATACAACATGATCTCCTTTTATTTCTACATTTAAATCCAAACTGCATTTATTTCCAGTCATTTTACATTTAAATACACTATTTTCTGGACAAGTTGTTTTTACTCCTGAAGCAGAATAGAAGTATAATTTATATACAGGACGTTGTACAAGATTATTAATTGTAACTCTAACATTAGGATCCATATCAATAATAGTATCTAATATTGCCTGTAATTTGCTATGTTTCAAAGAATAAATATTATCAATGACAGTTAAAATTTTGGATGTACTACAATTTAGAGGCTGTCCGCTAGAAGTAGCAGTAACTGTATAATTTCCAGGATTATCGAATTTATATTTATATCTTATAGCATGATTTTTAGTAATTGTATCAAACTCGAAAATAATTTCTTTACCATCAGCGCTTTTACCTCTAACTTCTGTGACTTTTTTCATTTCTTCTAATTTTCCGTCCTGAAGTCCATATAATCTGTCGATAATATCTTTATATATAACATCAACATAACCATATTCCTGTACATTTATTTGATTTTTTAATAAACTGTAATAAGAATTATTTAATGCTAATGGTGGTCCACCTTTTAGTCCATCAAAATTAATATAATATTTATTATTGCAAGTATGATCTCTCATAAAGAATACCCAAGTAAGTTCTTCATCTGCATAAGGAAGATTATCTCTAAAATCAAACATATCTTCACTATGATTGAACCAAACGAAAAATTTAGTTAAATCGTTACCATATTGGTGAGAATATATATCAGCATATGTGTCGAAATAATCTTCTTGTTTGATTTCTTTTCTATTTTTATCCAATATTTTGAAGAGGAATTCGAAGCTTCCATCGTAGAATGGACCTATATATCTGTAATAATGCTCCTTAAAATCGGTTCCTAAATAAGTAAATAATTCAGGATATTTGAATTCTAAATAACAGGCCTCTCTTTTAGCATTGATTGGAATTCTTTTTACTTCTTGTCCTTTTACTTTTATATATAAATAACCTTGATAGTCTCCTACAGCCTTTCCATATAAATCATAAGTACCTTCAATTGAAAGTGGTACTACTCTGAATGTAATATTTTTACTACCATTATCTAAAAGTAATTCAATATTTTCTTTTCCTATATCATAATTATACAAGTAAGAATCTATTGTACTTAATTCTAATTTAGCGAATTTCTTCTCTGGTTCATCTGGAAGGAACTCAAGAGTTTCATCAGAAATAACATTAGTTTTAGATATGTCAAGGTCATGGAAGCAAGTTTTATATGATCCAATATTTAAATTATAATGTAATTGCACATATTTTTGTTCATTTATATATTTTAATTGAATTGTATAATCGAAAGAAGATTTTTTGACCAATTTGTCTGTAGCAGATTTATCCTTTGTATATATTCCAACATATTCCTTACCATCTATGTTTATAATTCTTGCCTCTAAATCTCCGAATTTATAATTAAGGTCATGAGAATTATATAATACAGCTCTAACATCAGAGATTTTGAAATCGTTAGGATATTTACCATAACTTGAAATTAAAGTTTTTCCATCAGCTTCAGCAAAGTCTACTACTGTAAGTAGGCCAGTTTGATCATATAAATAATTAATTGTGGGGTTGTTTAAATCTAAACTTACCCAGTTTTTATTAGGTAGATTTAATACATTTTTCATAGTGTATCCATTAGCATCACCTTTAACAGTGAATTGGTTAATTTTTGGAGTTATTTTTGATTTATTAGTAGTTCCTTTTTTGACTAAATATCCATTTATTTCAAATTTACCAGTTTCAACTGTAATATATTTATTAATTAAATAAGTTTTTTTATCAGTAAGAGTAGTTCCATATGTTTTTGAACTTGGTGATGTTCTTTGAGTTTCACATTGGAAATCATATATTGAATTTTCTAAGAAATATTTAGTAGTTATTTCATTTCCATATGCATCCTTTAAATAGCACATATAATAAACATTTTCTCCTAAAGATAAAGTTGGTGGAGATGTTATTGGTTTATAGTAATCATCAAGTAAATCAAATGGTGAGAAGCATTTGTTACCATTTGTTATTGTAGAACTTTCTTTATCATAATAGAATTTCTGAGTAGCTCCTCCATTACATTGAGCTGTTCTAACAATACGATTATCTAATACATCTAAGCATTTATGATTAGATTGTCTTGTGATAATAGCTCCTCCATTATTAAAGTCCCATGCTTGATTTTCTGATTTTTCACATGCTGTTTTATCTTGTAAATGGCATTTATAAATGATAATTTGTTCATCACCCTTATTGCAATTAGGAACATCGGCACATAAATCACCTGAGAAATTGGTTATTGAACCATCAGCATTATAACTCCATTTTTGCTCTAATCCTCCTGTACAATCAGCTACAAATAAACGAGATCCAGATTCTATAACTGGAGAACCATTTAAGGTACACCAAGATACAGTTGGATCAACTTCTCCAGGGACAACATTAAATCTATATTCTGATTCCATATAATTTTTTTTATCTAATCTATAGGTACCCATTTGGAGTACAGTTATGTACATTTGATAATGATTGTCTTTTTTACTTACAGTAAAAGTAAGAATTTTATCTGTTACAGGGAAAATATCTCCATTATCATAAACCTTTCTGAATGAGAAATAAGATGCAGGTTGTTCGACTGTCAATGAATTTCCATATTGATCAAGGAAATCAAAATCTAATACTAATTTAGCATTTTGTTTCATTATGAAATCTCCTTTAGGACTGTCTCCATAAGTGAAATATAAATAACCTCCTACATTTTTAGTAGGCACAGTTGCTATTATTCCGTCATGGCCAATTAATTTAATAGTTTTTAATTGTCCAGCTGATACAGTATAATAAATAGCAGGTCCATTACCTTTTAGTTTCTCTGATAAATAGATTGCGTGTCTGCCAGCATTACTGCATGCCTTTGTAGTTACAATTAATTCTGTGTCTGATAATTTCTGAATATTAGCAGAAGTTTCTCCACAGTCTGAAACTACAGAAAAGTCATAGCTCCAAATATTATATCCGAAAGTATGAGGTATAATTTGATTTTTATTGTTTATGAAAGAATATTTGAAAGTTATTGCAGCACCAGGAGTGTAAGTTGCTTCTCTGACAGCTTTAGAATTGATATAGAAATCTCCATACATTTTTGGCAAATCATAATTATCTTCGCATACAAAAGTACCAAGAAGACTAAGTTCTCTGTTATTTCCTTCTAGAAATCCAGTGAAACCTACATAAGCTATATTAGTTCCAAGCTTGCTTACCAAATCATATTTAGTAGAAAAAATAATTTCATTTTGACCAGAATATAATGATAATACTTTATCAATGTAAATAAGTCTAAAGTCCCAATTCATTACTCTATTTGCATCATAGGTTTGGCTATTCAATCTTCCTTTACCAAAGACTAAAGCTGAGTTGTCATCGCTATTGCATGTATTGGTGCAAAATCTTAAAGAATAGCTACTTGTGTCCGGATCATTAGAGTCTTTGAAAAAATCAAATTCAACAATTAAACTATTACGGAAGTTGTTATATCCAATATCTGAATAAATTTTTTGATCTAAATCTTCATTCAATTTGTAGATACGATTTGACATTCCACTAATGGTATTGTTGGCGCTGGATATAACAATGGTAAATCCATATATTCTTTTTTCTCTTGCATTCTCTATGACGTCTACAGGGTTAATTGATGTTTTTAAGTGGACTTCAAATCTTGGTTCTATTAAAATCTTTCTTTTAAGGAATAGTGATCCAGGATCATCATAGAAACAAATAGCTCCATACGGGGAATAACCTGAACCATAAGCATCAGTGTTTGTATCATCTATGTAAAGCTTACGCATTCCGGATGGGCAGGTATCTGCCGCTTCAAAAGTTGCAAAAAGCACAAACAAAAGTGTTAATATAAGAAAACAATTTCTTGTTTTCATTCTTTATTATATTTTTTTTTCTTTTATGGAATATATATTTTTTTTGTAATAAAATTATTAATTTTTACTCATTTCGGATATTTAAATTATTTTTAATTTTTTAATTATGTGTTATTTATTTTCTATAGTGTTTAAGAATTTATGATTTTACAAATATATTGTTTAAAATAATATATTTTAATTTAAATTAATTAAATATTTAATAAAAAGAACTGGGGATTGGGGATTGGGGATTGGGGATTGGGGATTGGGGATTGGGGATTGGG
>JAJJKF010000009.1:0-13465 GCA_023805525.1 Ostracodinium dentatum
ATCCCCAATCCCCAATCCCCAATCCCCAATCCCCAATACCCAAACCCCCTAATTTATATTTTTTATTTAATTAATTTATATTTAATATTAAATTATCAAAAAATAATAATTATATTTTATTTAAATAATTATTATTTTTAAAAAATGAATTAAAAAAAATAATTATATACTTATTAAAACCGTTCTTAACATAATGTTAATATAATAATAATAATATTAAATTTAATAGTAATATTATTTAATGCTTGATGCTTAATTACATTTATCTCTGCAAATATGATCTTGGCAAAGTGAATTACCATCACCACAGTCAACACCACTACTACATTGAGAAGAATCTTTAACACACATATTATTAGCGCATAGGAATGGAGTTTCAAATGGACATTCTCTTAATGGTTTACAATATAATTCACTTTCTACACATTCTCCATTACAAACATAATGAGCAGGATTAGTACAAGTGACTGTTGAAGCACATAAAGTAGCTAAAGTAACAATTTCTTGGTCAACACATCTTATTTGACTACGACCTAATTTTGGAGTTACTGGACAATCATCATGACTTGGTCTGCAAGTTAAATCAGGGCAAAGAACTGTATCTAAAGGACAAACTATTTGAGAAGGTTGAGTAGAGTCTTGGTCACGACATATACCATCTGCGAAGTAATCCCATTCACTATTTATTGTTCTACAATTTCTTTTTTTGTAGGTTGGACACATATCTTTTCTGTCTTCACGTACACAATATTTCATATAACTACATTTATAATATCCAAGTGGACAATCACAATCAATTCTTGATTTAACACATACATCTGCAGTTCCATTAACTGTACATTTGAATGGAGTCTCTGAAGGGCAACCAGTAGGAGGAACAATACATGAATAATAATCTTTAGCACATACGTTATTTGGACATAAAATAGGAGTTTCTCCAGTACATTTTTTGTCTGAATAGGTAACAACTATATCTTCTCCATATTTTTCATCATCATTGAAAAGTCTAATTAAATATTTTCCTGACATATTTGGAATAAATGTTACTTTATAGCTACCATCACCATTATCAGTAATTGTCATATCATCTAAGTTAACAATATCGCTTGGTGTTACAACACTTCCGAAAACGGTAAAGTCTTCACCTCCATGAGTTATTTTATTATCGAATTTATCGTAGCATTGGAAGGTGAATGAGACTGGTTTTTCTGTCTTAACTCCATCTAAGTTAGTTAAATCGAAGTGTTCATTAGTTTCGGCACGGCAATCACCGGCTTCGAATGTTAATTTTGGTAAAGGTTGTCCATCATTTACAGTTTTTACTTCATCTCCTTTATAGTACATATGTAATTGATAAGTACCAGCTTTACGTACTTTTAGATCAAGATTTAATTCACCGCCTTTGACTTCTAATTTATCATATTCAAATTCAGTGAAGTTTACTCCATCTTCTGATAATGAAATTGTAATATCATCAATTAAAGGATCAGTTAATTTATTTCCATATTTATCAGCACCAGTTACTAACATTGGAGCAGAATCTAAAACAGAAATATGGTCAGGATCGAAATCATAATCTAAATAGAATGAAGAATATCCTAATGGAAGACATACTTGATTATAATGTCCAATTTCTTTATCTCCTCCATATACTTTAATGTCATAATTTCCTGCATATTTATATACATCATCATCTGTTGTAATTATAGTATATTCATTATCACATTTACCAGTTTCATTAATGTGTCTAACTCTTTTTACATCATATGTTCTTGTGAATTCATGTTCATCTTTTAATGGACCAGTTACCACTACTTTATATTTATCGCTGAAGTCTTCATCTTCCATGCATTCTCCTAATGTATCAAATGGATATAGCCACATATCTAATTTTTCACCGACTGTGATGAGTTCTTTATTTTTAGAAACTATAAGAGTTTTGTCATAATCTATTTCAGATTCAATTTCTACTACAATATCATCCATGAAACATAATACACTATTTTCATCATCATTATATTGAGCATTTATTCTCATTACTTTTGGTGGATATTTTGGTTTGAATACAACTTTATATGTTTTTTCGTCAGGATCTAAGGTTAATGATTCAATTGGTATAGGTTCACCATTACTTAAGAATGTTAATAAATTATCATCAACAATATCATGTCTACCTTCAAATAAGTTATCGAATTTATCAGATAAAGTAAATGTAATTTCAAGAGTAGAATTTAATGGTACTTTTGGTTCTGGTTGACTGAAAATAACAGTATAATTCTTGTATGGAACTTTATCTGGATATACATAATAATAAGCAGGTCCAACATTTTTCTTTTCATTTTTTTCTGGTTCAGTTACATCAGCATTCAAAATATTAGGTCCTTTCTTTTCTGAATAAATAGTAATAGTATAATTTCCTCTTTGGTTTGTTTCAGTGACTTTAGATTTAAATGATTTATCTGGTTTTTCAATACTAACTAATACATCTTTATCAACATCAAGAAGACCATTATATAATAAATCTTCTTTTGTGTAGCATTCTAAAGCGAAATCTTTATAATTTCCTGCAACGAAAGATGTATTTTTAGGTGTTAAAGTACAATGATCAATTGGTCCATTACCATGATTAGGATCTCCATCTTCAACAATCATTCCATATTTAAATGCTGCTTCACCTAATACTGTCTTAACATCATATGTTAATTTATAAGTACCTTTAACTAAATTTCTATAAGTATTGACATAAGTTTCATTCTCATAGAAATCTAATTTGAAGTTGTCAATATTTCTAAGAACTGAGAATAGAATTTCATTCATATTATTTCCTGACATTGTAGGATCAATAACTTCGGCATCAGCTGGGATATTTGTAATGAAATTGTTATATTTATCATATAAAGTAACATTTAATACTAATATTTCATCAACTTTGATTGTGAAATTATCACCATTCTTATATTTAACCCATTTTCCTTTAGATACTTCACGAGATAAAATTGAATTGTTTGGATCTGGATCTCCTGCAATAACATCAATAACAACATGATCAGTATTAATTTTAGTTTTATTGTCATAAAGAACATCTACATAAACTTTTCCGACGACGGTAACTGGGGTATTTGAAGTATAAACAACTTTTTCAATGAATTTATCGAATGAACTTGAAGATGAGAGTCTTGCTTTTTTAGGATCAATGAAGGTTGAATTGAATTTATCTATATAATCTTCAACATAAAGAGGATTATCATATTTATCAAAAGCTTCAATAGTTATTGCTGGTTTAGTTCCGGCTGGAATAGGTGTAGCTCTTGCTTTAACAATTGTCTTAGATGGATCAATTTTACCAGGATGAACAACGAATATTGATTCAGGTTGGAGATATAATCCTTGAGGTCCTGATTTATCAGTACTGACAATATAAGTACCTGCTTTTCTTGGTTCTAAGGTATATTTTCTATATCCAGTTTCTGGATTTGTAGCTGATTGTGTTTCGTATTCATCTCCTCCTTTATAATTTACTTTAATTCCTACTACTTCTTGAACAGTTTCAGCTAAGTTACCATATTTATCATATGATGCAACTTCAAATACATAAGGTTCATCAGCATATCCGTCTTTTAAGACTGAACTATTTTTACCGTCTTTATAATATGGTGGTAAAATTTCGGTTTTTACAACTTCATCAGGATAAACTTCCATTAATGGATGTAAACTGTTCATTAATTTATCATTAACATATATATCTAATGGGCATTCTTTTAATTTTGGATAAGTATTAGATTTTTCAGATGTTACAGTAATATAGAATACACCCTTTGTTCCAGCATTTTGTTGAGTAAATCCAAATGATTTATCTTCTTTATCACATGATTTAATTGTGAAATTAAATCCATCCCAACTATTATGTCTAACACCATCTTCAGTTCTCATTTCTATAAGCATATAACCATAATTACCAGCGACATATTTTAAGTTTTGATCGATAATTGCAGCATCAACAGCAGGTTTATTTGATGCATCTTTACCATCACCTTTTAATTTGATATAGAATGGTAAAGTGTGAGTACCATCAGTGAATACTAAATCATAGAGTCCAGCAACTAAATCTTTATATTTAACTTTATTATTATCATCATCAATAACAAATTCGGCATATTGTTGATCTTTTGTTTGGTTGTTATTTAATTTCAATTTATATGAAGTAGTTTCATTTTTATTAGTTAAAGTAGCAGTTAATTTAACTAATGTTTCTTCTGGAATAGTATCAATGCTATTTCCATATCCATCTTTAGGATATAATCTATATACAGGTTCTTCTTTTTGATTATCTTCTTCTGTACCATTTCTTAATGGATCAAACTTTTGTTTAGTTGTATCATATCTAAAGGCATCATAGGTTTCAATATCTCTACTCTTAATGTTAATTCTGCAACTAACACATTTAATTGGTTTATCATCAATAAATCCATAAACTGTAGTAGTTCCTTTAACATAGAAAGTACCTGGATAAGATAAAACATTAAGACCATTTCTTTCTTCAACATCATATTTTGTCATTATAACTTTAAGAGGATCTCCTTCATTATTATATTTAACTTGATAAGGAGTTTCATCTTTATATCTAGCAGCATCGATATAGTTATTATATTTATCATAAGGAGTAATGAAGATTTTAACTGGTTCTCCGACAAATCTTTCAGTGTGACTAACTTCTAATATACTGTTATCTGCATCAGCTTCACCAGGAGTGAATATTATATTATATTGTTCTAATGGGAAATATGCACCAACAACAAGATGTTTACCAGCAAGGGTTGATTTTAATGTAATTAATATATCACCACCAGCCTGTGCTACTGGTTCAGCACTCCATTTATGATTCTTTGTATTATTAAGATTAGCAGGATTCATTTTGATTTGAAGTATATTTAAATTGAAATTGATATTTGTAATTCTGTTGTCATATTGATCATATAATCTATTTATCATTCTGAATTGACTTTCAACAGAAACAGATCCTAAATCAGGAGTGAGAATTTCTTGTCCAGATTCTCTGAATAATCTTGATTTGAATGGAGCACCAGGAACAACAGTGAGAGTAATTCTTTGTGGAACTTCTTTATCTTCTATTGAAACTACAACTGGGAATGGATCATGAGTTTTATAGCATTTGAATTTAAGGTTATATTGTCCTGGATTTTCTGCTCTATCAATTGAATAAGTACAATTTTTAACATCGTCAGGGAATTTAACCTTTATATCTTCTTCAGGATTATTATACCAGAAGTTCTTACGTTGATCATCGCCTGTTCTTAATTCCATAAATACTGTATCTTCTTCTCCAGCTACTAAAGTGAGTTCAGGTGGTTCGAAATAAGTCTTAGATGTATCAATAGGACCTGGTCCAGTTTCTGGAGCATCATATCCTCCAACTAATTCTACTGGGTATAATAAACTTTCATTTGTTTGAGTTTGAATTACAATTAATTTATAATCTTTTCCATTTGGTAAATATGGCCATCTTTCTTCGTTTCTATTATTGTCAGTTTTGCATAAATCTGATAATTTAGTTACTCCATCATTTGAAACACATAAATCAACATCAGTTACCATAATTTGAGTTGCTATTGGTAATTGTTCTACTTCAGTTTTATTGACTACAGGATTACGATATTTATCAAAGAATTTAAGTAAGAAATGAGGATTTACTGAGGTAGGTAAAACATTTAATTCAACTTGTGACATTTCTTTGTCATTATCATTTCTATTATAAGTTTTAGTTTTACTGAAATCTATTTTACCTGGTGCAATATAAAATTCACAATTAATACATTTTACATTTTTATCATCATATTCAACTTTGAATTTAACATCTCCAGCTTTTGTTACTTTTGTTTGACAATCGAAATCATTTATGAAATCAATGAAATCGCATGTATCAAGAATATCTTTTTTGAAATCATCATTAACTTTATAATCAATATCGAATCTATTTAAATCATCAAGAGTTGCATTTGTAACATTATTATCATACATATCTCTAGGATAAACAGTTAATACAGTGTTATCACCAGCTACTACATTATCAGTTTTTTCAATTTGAGCCCAGGAGGTATCTGGATCAATTGGTCCACTCCATAATTTATATTTGTAAGTATTTGGATTATAATCAGATGTTAATATAATAGTAGTGACTTTTTTGCTTCCATATTGAACATTTAAGTATTTTCCATCGACATAATTATTAGTAGTTAATGGATAACCTTCTTGTGATTTACCTTTTGTTAATGTAGCAAGTTTTGATTTAGGATATAAAGTTTCATTGAATAAATCAGTATATGGATTACCATATTTATCTACTGGAAGGAATTTGACAATTGATGGATTAACAACAGTACCATCTACTGCACCTGAATCATAAACTAATGCCCAGAGCTTATCATCACATTTAATATGTAATGTTACTGTTTGAGTTATAGGTTGTTTTTCATATTTTAAGAATAAAATATTATCTCTACCTGGAGTAGTGGCTACTGTTTGATTTACTTTTAATGTCACTTGACCACTTAAAGGTCCTGATACTTTTTCTATAATAAATTTATCTTTACCTAATCCGTATGAGTTTGTAAATTCTAAATTATTAAGATTTACTTCATAATTCCATCTTAAACCATCTTTTCCTCTGAATTCAACAAGAATATCATAGACTTCACCAGCCATACCATCAATGTAAATTGGTTCAACATAAGTACTATTTAGATCAGGAGTTTGATATATAGATACATTTTTGTTTCCAGTTAAATATACAGGATAAGACACTTTTTTTCCATCAACTTCAACTTCTAAATCATATAAACCTTCAGGTAATTTTCTAAATTCATTACAATCTTGATGAGTTAAGAATAAATGATCATCTTTTTTATCAACATTTAATTCCCAATTGTTGTCTCTATTAGCAGTATAAACGAAATGACTTGTCATATTTAATGATTTGTCATAAAGAGTAATTTTCTCTCCATCTTTAGTATAGAAGAAGAATTTATAAGTTGGGCATACTTCTTTATTATTAACATTTGTTTGAACATCAGGTGACATTAATGTATCTTTATTATCTCCTTTGTTAATGTATAATTTACTATTTTTCAAATCAATTTCTGGATATTTAACAATAACATCTTTTTTATCTCCAATTTGTTTTTTATCATAATCAACAGAAACTTTATATTTACCTACTTCTTGATAAGAGTATAAATATTTCAATTTATTGTCATCTGTGATAGTATTAAAGTCATATGATAAATCTTTTCCATTGTTTGTAACAACAGTAACAAATTCTTTTTCTTTTTCTAATCTTCCTGGTTCTTCACCAACATTTACTCCATATCTATCTCTTAATGTAACTAAAACAGTAGAAGTTTCTTTTATTATATATTCAGTTTTATCAATAGTCCATTCAGATTTACCAACATCAACTTTTCCTGGACGTCTTGTATATATAAAGTGATATTTATTTTGGCTTGCAGTACATGTGATAGTCCATACATGTTTGGTTACTGGTTGATCTATTTTATCAGTGAATAAATATTCTATAGTTGGTTGTTTGAATAATAAGTCATAATATTTGCCATTTGATCCGAATTTATCTGAGCCAATAGTTATTTGATTAGTTCCAATAACAGAAGTAGTAACATAATTACGATATTTATCAAGTAATTTAAATAAGAAATTAGGTTCATCATCATTTGTTGGATTTACTTTCCAAGTATATTTATTATCAGAGACAGTAAATTTATCAACATCTACGACTTCTAGGTAATAGACTGGGCCACTTTTTACTATTAATTCAATATTTTGATCAATTTTATTACCATCAACTGTAACCTTGAATCCATTGTTATCATTAGCTTTAGTACAACTTACTTTAATGTCATATTGTCCTGGTAATTCTCCTCTTTCAACATTATATTTACATGCATCTTTATCTTCATTAAATTCAACTTTTATTTTATCGGCGATATCAGGGTACCAATAATTATGACGTTCTCCATCTTTTGTTCTCAATTCCATTGTTGTTTTTCCTTCTTCACCAGCAGTTATAGTAATAGTAGTTGGTTCGAAATGTGTTTTAGTAAAATCAACTGGATCAGATGAGCCAGGGTCTCCTAATATTTTTACTGGATAAACTAATTTATGTGATTCTATATCTTTTTCTCTTACGATTAATTTATAATGTTCACCAGCTGTTACATATTGCCATTTATTAATGTTATCATCTCCATTTGTTGAAGGACATAAAGTAGATACTTTTTTATATCCAACAGTATTTACGCATAATTTGATATCAGCTCCAACAAAATCTGTGAGAATATTTAATTTAGCTACGAATTTAGCATCTGTAATAAGATTTTTGAATTGATCATAGAATGTTATTTCCCATTTTGGCTCTTTTTTAGCTTGTACTTCATTTAATTCTTCTAAGCTCATGTAATATTCACTATTTTTGTAATATGTTCTAGTATTGTCGAAATCAAATTTACTGGCAATGACTGAAAATACACAGTTTCTACATTCTATTTCATCTTTTGTATAATTGACATGGAAAGCAATGTTACCAATATATGAAATAGGTGTTGTACATTCAATACTATTATATTCAGGTTTTGTTTCTACTAATTTTCTAATAATAATATCAATGGCACTTGAATAACCTTCAACTAATTTACAATCAGTGACTTTAGCTGTATCACCATTATCAACCATTTCATAATAAGTTAAGAATTTTTTCATATCATCTTCATTCAAATCATCGATATCATTTAAATATTTATCTTTTGGATAGATAACAATAGTATAATTGCTACCAGCTGCTTGTCCAACTGTAGATTTCATTTCAGCATAAGATGTTTCTGGATCAATAGGTCCACTTTTAATTCTGTAGTTGATTGGAATTGATGGATCTTCGAAATATTGTGAAGTTACTGCTACATTAGTTGAGATAGTTGTTTTATATTGAACTTTTAATAAACCATCATCGGTAAGCCAATTATTAGGTGTTAATGATACACCATCTAAAGATCTACCTACAGTCAATGAATTCAAATAATCTTTACCAACTGAAGGATCGAATTTATATCTATTACCATAGCTATCTTGTGGTTCGAAAGTTAAAACTGGATGATCTATTACATTACCAGGGGTTGGTCCATCTACTAAAACTAGTTTAGTGAAATCTCCTGCTTTAATATTTAATTCAACTTTTTGTGGAATTTCTTCTTTATTATAATATAATGTTAAAACATTATTACCTTTATCAGTGACTTTATATTGTGTGACATAAATAATAAATTGTCCTTTCTGATATCCATAATCAACTTTAGTAGTGAAGGATTCATCATCTAATCCATATGAGTTTTTAAATGTGAATAAATTAGGGTTACCTTTATAATTCCATCTAAGTCCATCTTTACATCTAAATTCAACATTAATGGTATATGTTTTTCCAGCAATACCTTCTATATATGTTGGATTTACATCAGTTTTAAGTATATCATAATCTTTATTGTTGGAGTATTTTCCACTACCATCTCCTAATAAATATAAATGATATTTTTTTTCTTTTCCATTTGCTGTAACAGTTAAAAGATAGTCACCTTGAGCTAAATTCTGGAATTGTTCTTTATCTTTATCTTTATAAGTGAATTGAATAAAATCATTTACTTTATTAACATTTAAGTCCATTTTTACTTGATCTCCGGTCATAACACATGAGAAAGTATCATCATCTGAAAATGTTGTTCTAAGTCCATTAGCAGTGTATAAAAGTAAATTATAGAATGGAATTTGTTCAGAATTTTTAACAGTTACTGTTTGTTCTGGATACATATCAATAATTGAGTCTGTTACCATTTGTAATTTACTATGCTCTAATGAAAAACGAGGAGTAGTTACAGTAAGAATATCAGATCCACGTACATTAAGATCATAAGTTTTATATTGTGCTGTTACTTTGAATTGACCTGGAACTATGCATTTGTATTTAAATCTAATTCCATAATTATTTGTAATTTGATCAAATTCATAAACAAATTCTTCATTTGTAGTAGTATCAGTTCCTTTAACTCTGACACTGTTTTTTAATTCATTTAAATTACCGTTTATTCCCATGAATGCATTATTATTGTCTTTTAAGAATACATCAACATATGAATATTCATTAACATATAAATCATTCTTTAATAAAGTATAATAAGAGTTTTTAATTGAAAAAGTGCTTTTCATTCTTGAACTATCATATGTAATATAATATTTGTTATTACAAGTGCAATCTCTCATGAAGAATACCCAAGTGTATTTTTTGCTGTCGAAATTAAGTTTATCTCTGAATTGGAACGAATTTGCAGACGAGTTATACCATACATTAAATTTAGTCATATCATTACCATATTGATGACTGTAAATATCAGCGAAAGTTGCGAAATAATCATCTGCTGTTATGGTATTGTAGTATCTATCTAAGATAGTGAACATATATTCTAAATTTCCATCAGGGCAATCTCCTAAATATTCATAATAATGTTCTTTAAAATCATCACCTAAATGTAAGAATAAATCAGGCTCGTTGAATTTTAAATAGCATGCTTCTGCAGTTTTTGAATAAGCCATTGCCTCTCCAACAACTACATCATTGACAGTAACTTTTATTTTTCCATTGTAATTGCTTTTTACATTTAAATAAACATCATAAGTACCTGCTATAGGAAGTGGCACAACTCTATAACTAAAATCTCCACCATTGTCTAAAAGAACTTTAATTTTATCTTTTCCAATATCATAATTGAACAAATTTCCGTCTGTTGTTCTTAATTCTAATTTTCCTAATTTTGTATCGGATTTAATGAAAACATCAATTTTATCTTTCATATCAAAGCTTGTCTTTTTTACATCTAAATCATGGAAACAAGTGGTATATCCTGGTATATTTAAATTTTTATATTTCAATAATACATTTTTTATTTCATTAGTACCATCTCTTTTAGTATAAACAAATTTAAGAGTATAATCAAATGATGATCTTTTAATAATATTATCTGTTGGTACAAGTCCTTTAGTGAAAACACCAATATATTCAATACCATTGAGGGAATATTTTTTACATTCTAATTCTCCAAATTGGAAGTAAGGATCATGACTACTTGATAATTTTACAGTTAGTTTAGATACATCGAAATTATCTGGATATTTTTTATATGTTGAGATAAGAGTCTTTCCATCTGAATCAACTAAATCGAGATAAGTCAATAAACCTTCTTGATTATTTCTATATCCGATTACTCCATCATCAATTTTAGCCCAATCTTTTTTATAAGGATCAAATATTAATCCATTAAATAATTGAAAATCATCAGAATATACAAATGCTTTATTTAATCTTGGAGTAATTTCTTCTTTCTGATCATATTGTCCTTTAGGATTCAATAATCCATATAATACATATATACCAGATTCAGTCAATGTGAATTTGCATTGGAAATAATCACTTTTATCTTCAATTACAGCTGCAATATTATGGTTTGAAGGAGAAACTATAGAATCACAAGTAAAATCAAAGTCTCCTAAACTACGGAAAGTTTTGGGACTTACTGAATTTCCTTTTGCGTCTCTGAGATAGCAATTATAATTAACAGTAGCTCCTTTTTGTAAATTTGGAACATCAGAGTATCCTTCTAAAGTACAATAAGAGTCACTTGCACTAATACCACCAACGACAACAGTGAATTCAATTGCTTCTGACATCAAAGCATTTTTAATAATTCTATAAGTACCTGTCTGTGTTACAGTGACAATTAATTGATAATGAGAACCAACTCGTTTCATATCAAGGGAACCTGAATTTTTATTTGATAATGTAAATCCTGAATTTTGTAACATTTCTTTGGCAGTATCGCCCATTGCTGCATCATTTCCAAACATATCTTTCATATCGAAATCAAGGACAACTGAAAGACTTCCTCCTTTTAATGGGAATTCTCCGTCTGCCTGTCCATAAGTTAAAGTTCTAACTTTTTCACTTAATTTTGAAAATGTATCTGGATTTGTTATTACTCCATCATGTCCAATTAAAGTAATTTTATTTAAAGAACCTCCAATAATTGTATATGTATTTTGAGGACCTTTTCCGTGGGTTGCTTCTGTGAGACTAATTTTATGGTCTCCAAGTGAATTACAAGCATTCATTGATAAGAAAAGATTATATTCATCTTTCATTCTAATTTGTATGTTGGAAGCTTGGCAATCTAATGCTAAAGAGAAAGTGTATGACCAAATACCTTGTTTGAAGCAATGTGGTATAACTTGACCTTTGTTGTTAATAAATGAGAAAAGATATTGAACTGTTTCTCCTGCTTTATATGTATAAGTATCATAAGTTTTATCATCAACATAGAATTGACCAACCATTTTGTTAATATCGAAGTTATCTTCACAAATGAAAGTACCTAATACATTTACTTCTCTTCTATTACCATTCATATATCCAGTGAAACCTACATAAGCAGTGTTTGATTGTAAGACTTTTGAAAGATCTACATTGTAGGTGAATATAATTTCATTTGGACCAGAATATAAGAATAATTTTTTATCAACATAGATAAGTCTGAAATCCCAATTGTTTATATTGGTTGGATTAAATCTTTGAGAATTTAATCTTCCGCTCATTATAGCTTTAGCATCATCATTTGAGCAATCAGAATCGCAATATCTGAAAGAGAAACTATTGGAATCAGGATCGTTAAGAGATTTCTCGAAATCGAATTCAATGATATAACTTTTGGTGAATCCGAAATATCCAATGTAGTCACCGGTTCCTTCACTTAATTTATTTTTATTTTTTGAAATGACAATTGTAAATCCTTCCAAGGTATATTCTCTATTTGATTCAAGATAATCAATACCTCCTATACTGGCTTTTAAGTGAACTTCAAATCTTGGTTCAATCAATACTTTTCTTCTATACCAAAGGGCACCATTACCTTGATAAAAGTTGATAGCTGGAACATAATTTCTTGCGGCACCCTCATCCAATGCGGTTGTCTCATCTAAATATGTTTTTCTCATTCCATCGGGGCAATTGTCGTCCGCATGTATCGATTGGAAAAATAACATCCATAAAAATAAAACGAGAAAACTAAATTTTATGTTAGTTTTCATTTAGCTTTTTAATTAGATAATTAAAATATATTGTGAATTTATATCATTGATAAATGAATAAAAACTTAAAATTATTATAATTAATTTAATTGAAATTTTTTTATTCATTAATAATTAATTAATAATTATGTAAAATAAAAAATTTATTTATTTTTTATATATATAAAATTATTATTTTTTTTTTAATTAAATTTAAATAATTATTTAACATATTGGGGATTGGGGTTTGGGGATTGGGGATTGGGGATTGGGGATTGGG
>JAJJKF010000010.1:0-13426 GCA_023805525.1 Ostracodinium dentatum
CCCAATCCCCAATCCCCAATCCCCATGTAAAGATATATTTAATTTTAATTTTAAAAAAATTCATAAAAAATTAATTAAATAAAATAATTATTTTATTATCCCAGATAAAATATCTAAATAAGAAAAATTTAAACAATTTAAAAAATCAAAAAATTAATTTATAATTTATAACTACTAATGTCGGAACAAAAACCCGAAAAAGATAAACCAAACTCAGATGGTCCAAAAGAAGAGGAAAAAGTTCCAGAAACTCAACAAAAACCAAAATCCAACGTTGATAACGAAAAGCAATACCCGTCTCTTCCTGTCCAAATACGTAAAGATGGACAAGAAGTTGTTCCTTGGACACTAAATCCCACCAGCGATTTTGTAAATCCATATGGCTTGACTCTAAAACGAAAAAAAAGAAAAAAATCCATTAATTTTGACAAACCTAGGGAAGGCTGTGCCATCCTACAGCCAAAAGTAAATGAGCCTTATGAAGCAATTCCAAGAAGAATCACCCGTAAAGAATTAATTAAAAGAATTCAAGAAAATTTTAAAGCTACAGATGTGGAAGTTTTGCTCAAAACTAAATTTGATATAGATTTTTCAATTCCAGATAAATCTAAGTTACCTTTGCCTTTTTTCGATGATAAATTATATGATATATATCCAAATGATTATTGGATGAAGCAAGCCATTGATAAGGAAAATGGAAAAATTTTGAAAATTCCAGCAAAAGCCTTAATAATGGATAAGGAAAAAAAAACTGGTAGATGGGAAAGAGTTTTAGTAAATTCATATGATGAAAAAAAAGATACATTCACTGTAAAACTTGATGAAAATGAAGAAACGATTATTGAAGATGTGCCTAAAATGTTCATTCTATATGATGCAGAAAATCCTAATATTTTCTGTAAAAGAATTAGCGAAGCCATGAAATTAAGAGAAAAAAGTGAAGAGATTATAAAATATAATTATTATTTGAAAAAAATACCAAAATTTGAGGTAACTGAATTACCAAAAGATAGAGCAAATAAAATAATTAATAAAATTAAAACTTTAAGAAATTTCAACCTAGTTGAGCAATTTTTAAATGCTGAAATGAAATCAGTTTCTAAATCATATGTTTTCCAATTAAATAAAATGATGTTCGATAATCTATACTTCAAAGAAAAAAGTAATGAATTATGTTGTTTAGATCTAAAGATAGAGCCGAAACAACTACCTCCAGTTCCAAAATATGGAAAAGAAATGTTATATGAAGAAAACAAAGAATTTAAATATAGTGAATTAGAAAAAAGATTTAATATAAATACATTATTATGCAAAACAAATGTTATACAAGCTTTACATAAAATAAAAACGTTAATAAGTAACATGAAAAATACTTTAAGTTTATATAAAGTAAAATTCAAAAATACAGTACGTCTTGATGAATTTATCAAAGAAGAAAAAAAGAATATATATGATTTTAAAAAAGAACTAGATGCTACACAAATCCAATCAATTAAAAAAATATTGCAAAGTCTAGAATTCAAAGCACAGGATTTATCTTTAATGGACATTTCCCCAGACAAAAAAAAAGCTATAAGTGATAAAGAAGCCAAAGAGAAAGAAGCTAAAGATACAAAAACAAAAACAGCGGAAAATGCAGACCAGAACGCTTATAAACCAAATCAAGATACTTCTCCATTTTTGATTGATTTCATGAAAAATAGACCATTAAAGCCGAGAAAATTCGTATTTAAAGAAGATCAAGAAAGAGAAGAAAAGAATCAAAGATTAATGATGGAATTAAATAATTTCAAAACAATTACTTTAATTAAAAAAATAAATATAATGTTCCAAGATCAACTATATGTTACTGTGGTTAATTCTTTGATTAATTATGTGGAATTTTTCGAAAAAAATATACCAGAAAAAACCGAAATTATAAAAACAAATGAGGTAAAGAATACTTACCCAGATCCCTTAGATATTAAAAATCGAATAAAAAATATTACTGAATCAAAAATGGTTTTAGATGAAGGAAATGCCTTTAATAAAGAAACAGATAATCCAGATGAAGATTTAAATACTACATATGAAGCAATTGAATATGAAACAGAACAAAAATATATTGAAGAAAAAAAACCAATTTTTAACATTGTGTTAAAATATAAAGAAGGCCAATTTGGATATCATTTACAAGTTGAAGATTTCATTATAGAAATCAGAAAAATATTTGATGAAGGTTTAGATAAAATACAAAAAATTGAACAAATTAATTTTTCAAAACAAAAAATATACTCCACAATGAAATATTTCGATATGCTAAAAAGATTCAAAGGCCTTAAATACAAAGGAAAAACAGGAGAAGCACAGAATAAAGAAGAATTAAGTAGTGCAAATAAAACAGCCACACAAGATAGTTTCAAGCCTGGTGCCACAGGTATGAGCAAGAACACAACTGGAAAAGAAGGAGAAAAAGATGCCAAGGATCTTCCTATAGAAATAGATCCAAAAGAAGATATAAATAATATTGAAAATAAATTTAATCCTAAAAGAGAGGAAGCATATTGGTTGGAAGATTTGTATGACAGACTTGAAAAGTGTCTTTTAATGGGGAAGGAACCTCTACAGAAATATAGTGCATTATTTAACCAATATAAAGCTGATTTAGATATTGAGCCTGAAGCTTATGTAAAAAGTTTAGATGAAACCGCTACGGAAAATGGAAACGCTGTTCATGTTCTTAGAGATGATATAATTAAGCATCAGAATTTATATGATCAAATAAAAAAAGAAATTAATGAAAATATCCAAGTTAGTTATTTTAATGTTAATTGTAAAGATGTAAGAGATACTTTATTAAATAAACACACAAAAATAAAGGAATTAGAAATAAGTTGTTTGAATAAAAAATCTCAAGATATTAAAACATCAGTATTTAAGCAGGTTGAAGAGATGAAAAGTGGTATTACAAAACCAAGTAAAAATATTGAAGAATTGGTTGAAATTGAAAAATATATCGAAGATGTACCAAATTTATTATTAAATATAAAAACAGATATTGATTCATGTTTAGAAATATATAAAATATTGGATGAATTTTTCCAAAAAGTGCAATATATAGACCTGCGAACTAGATTCTTGTTGATTCAAAGTACTACAGATGTAAGTAATACCATAACTATAGCTAAAGGGTCCCTAAAGAAAAACAGAGATAAATTCTTGAATGCTTTATTGGAAAGCCAAGCAACTTTGAATGATGATATTAAAGGACTTAAAAATCAAATTAATAAATTAATGCAATATAAATCTATATCTCAATTAGAAGAAGCAGCAAATTGTTCTAATGCTTGCCAAAAAATATTATTAGATTGTCAAGAAAGAGCTAAAGTATGCAATAGTAGAGAAGTTAATTTCAATAGAGAACAAACTGATTTCAGTCAATTACAAACAATGGCCAAAGAATTCCAACCATTTTATTTAATATGGACTTCAATTGATACTTTCCAAAAAAAATCAGAAGAATTTAAAAATGTTCCTCTAAATGAATTAAATGGTTTAGATGTTGAAGAAATGAATGATACCGTAAAAAAACATTTATTCCAAAGTATAAAAGTATTAAAAGAAATGGATGGATTTAATGATTTAATTAAAACAGCTGAAAGTGTTAGAGAAAAATCAATTGAATTTGAAAAAACAGCAGAATTAGCAGTAGCATTGACCACTCAAGGATTACAAGAGCGTCATTGGAATGAATTAAAAGAAAAGACAGGAATAGATTGTACTGACCAATCAGCTGCAATAGATTTAAGAGCTATTTTAGAAAAAAATGATTTAAATAAAGAAATTATAGAACATGCAAAATTAATAGCAGATAAAGCATCAAGAGAATTCCAAATAAAACAAAAATTAGAAGTTTTAGAAAAAAATTGGGCGTCTGTCGAATTTGGTACACAACCTCATAGAATCAAAGGATTATTCATTATCACAGGATGGGGAGATATTTATAAAGTTTTAGATGAAGATGTTCAAGAAGTTCAACAATTAGAGGTTAACCCATATAAACAACATTTTATTAATGAAATTAATGAATGGTCATCAAGCTTCCAAAATATAACTGATGTATTAGAATCACTTTCAAAATTACAAACTAAATGGTTCCAATTACAACCGATTTTTGAGTCACCGGATATAACAAAAAGTATACCTCATGATGCATCTATCTTCGCAAAAGCAGATAAAAGTTTCAAAGAAATAGTTCGAGGATTAAAAGAAAGTACAAATGTTAAATTCATCTGTAATAAAGAAGGACTTTTAGATAAAATAAAAGAATCAAATAATTGGCTTGAAGAAGTCGAAAAAGGTTTAAATGATTATATTGAAAAGAAGAAGACATTGTTCCCAAGGTTTTATTTCCTTAGTAATGAAACTTTATTAAAAATATTATCAGAGACAAAAGATTTAAATCGTGTAAAAGAAAATTTAAAAAATATTTTTGAAAATATCCACAATATTGAATTACAAGATGATAAAATCATTTTAAAAATGATATCAAACTTGGGAGAAAAAGTTCCTTTGAAAAATATAATCTCAATAGAAAGAAAGAACATAGAAGATTGGATGAAAGAATTACAAAATTCCATGTTCGAAACTGTAAAACAATGTATGGAAAGATGTTTAAGAGCATACCAGAGACCTCCTACCAAAGATTGGATTTTCGGACATACTGGTCAAAGTGTTATTCATTCAAATCAATGCATGTGGACTCAACAAGTTGAAGATGCCATTGCTAATAAAACCATACCAGCATATTGTAATGAAATTCAAGAAAGAATTAATTTATTGGTTAAAATTCTAAGAGAACCTTTAAGTAGAGTAGATGGAATTACAGTTTTTAATTTATTAACTCTAGAAGTTCATAATAAGCAAATAACAGAATTATTCCAAATAGGTGAATGGGCTCCCACCAGTTTCGAATGGAAAAAACAATTGAGATATTACTGGGAAAATGATAATATGTACGTAAAATCAATTCAAACTTCTTTCCCTTATGGTTATGAATATTTAGGAAATACAGAAATTTTAGTTATTACTCCTTTGACAGATAAATGCTATTTGACTTTAATGGGTGCACTAAAATTCAATATGGGAGGTGCTCCAGCTGGTCCAGCAGGAACCGGAAAAACCGAATCTACAAAAGATTTAGCTAAATCAATTGCTAAACAATGTGTTGTTTATAATTGTTCAGAAGAAACTGATTTTGTTGCAGTTGCTGCTTTTTTCAAAGGTTTAGCAAATTGTGGAGCTTGGATATGCTTTGATGAATTCAATCGTATTAACATTGAAGTTTTATCTGTTATTGCTTCTCAATTAATTGTTTTATTCTCAGCTAAAGATGCTGGAATGGATAAAATTATTTTCGAAAAAACACCTATTCATATTTTACCTACTTTTTGTGTTTTTATTACTATGAACCCAGATTATGAAGGACGTACTGCTTTACCAGATAACTTAGTAGCTTTGTTCAGGCCTATGGCAATGATGGTTCCAGATTATAAATTAATATCTGAAGTTTATTTATATAGTTCTGGTTATTTAGCCGCCAAAGAATTAGCTAAAAAAATTGTATCCACATTTAAATTATCTTCAGAACAATTATCTTCACAATCTCATTATGATTTCGGTATGCGTGCAGTTAAATCAGTCTTATATGCAGCAAAAAAATTAAAAAGAGGAAATCCAGATGAGCCTGAAGATAAATTACTTTTACGTTCAATAAGAGATGTAAACTTACCCAAATTTTTAAAAGAAGATATACCATTATTTATGAATATTATTAAAGATCTTTTCCCAAAAACTGAGATGCCAAAAAATGATTTAGATGATTTAATGGCAAAAATAAATATTAACATAAAAAAACAAAAATTACAACCTCATGAAAACTTTATAGCCAAAATCATCCAATTATATGATACCATTCAAGTTCGTCACGGTCTTATGATTGTTGGCCCAACTGGAGGTGGAAAATCTTCAAATTGGAAAATTTTACAAAAAAGTATAAGTGATTTAAATGATGGTAAAAGATATTTCACAACAAAATCAACTGTTATAAATCCAAAATCAGTTCGAAAACCAGAATTATTCTGTGACAAAGATCCCATGAATCCAACAGAATGGATAAATGGTATTATACCAATATTAGTAAATGAATTGAATAAAGATACAACAGGACAAACAAAATATTGGATTTTATTCGATGGTCCAGTAGATACTTTCTGGATCGAAGATATGAACTCTGTCCTAGATGATTCACGTAGATTATGTTTACCAAGCTCGGCCATTATTGTCTTAAATGAAACAATTACAATGATGTTTGAAGTCGAAGATTTAGTACACGCTTCCCCTGCCACTGTCTCTAGATGCGGTATGGTCTATATGGAGCCCTCTGCTATAGGTTTAATGCCCCATGCTAAAAAATGGATGGAAACAAGATTACCTCAAAGTATAGTTAATAGTCCAGAAGATGCCAATGTATATCAAAGAATTGAGAATTTATTTGAATTATGTCTTGAAGAAAATATTCATTTTATTCGTAAAAATATCAAAGAACCCTGTCCTACTACTGATGTTAATTTAGCTTCATCTTTATTTAGTTTATTAGACTGCTTTTTAGCTAGATTCAAGGAAACAGGAAGTTTAAAAATTTCAAAAATAGAATTAGAAATATTATATAAAAGTATTTACAATATATACTTCTTCTGTACTGTTTGGTCTATTGGTATTACCTCTAGAGAAGATGGTAGAGAAAAATTCAATGAATATATACGTAATTTCATGCAAGAAAAATTGCCTGAAAGTGATGTAGGTAGAGTATTATTCCCAGAGGAAGGAACCGTTTATGATTATTATTTCGATTATGAAAATGATGAATGGAAATCATGGGATAAACTATTAACTTATCCAAAAATTGATTCACGCGCAGAATACACTGACATTATTATACCTACAATTGATTCAGTTAGATACTGTTATATATTAAAATATTTATTGACTCAAAGAAAGCATATTATTACAACAGGGCCAACAGGTACAGGAAAAACAGTTAACATGCTTGATATTATAGGAGTAATGGAAGAAGCTACTAAAAGAAACGAAGAAAAATATGCACATATAACAATTAACTTTTCTGCCCAGACAACAGCAGCTCAAACCCAACATTCTGTTGAAAGAATTCTAAAAAGAAAAGGTAGAGGAAAATATGCTCCTGATAACAATCGTATTATGATTGTATTTGTTGATGATTTAAATATGCCTAAAAAAGAAAAATATGAAGCTCAACCACCTATAGAAATATTAAGACAATGGTTAGATTATGAAGGATGGTATGATTTAAATGAAAAAGAAAAGCCTTTCATGCATATTAGTAATTTAATCTTGGCAGGAGCCATGGGACCTCCTGGAGGTGGAAGATCTCAATTAACCAACAGATTCATGAGACATTTTAATGTTATTACATATACTGAATTAGTTGACAATTCTATAAAGAGTATTTTCTCCAGAAAAGTCAAGAATTTCTTGGTCAAATTTAGTCCTGATACAAAAGCTGTTGTTGATACATTAGTTGATTCTACTTTAAGTTTATATAAACAAATTAAAGCTAAATTATTACCAATACCGAAATCAAGCCATTATTTATTCAACTTAAGAGATATGAGTAAAGTTTTGCAAGGAATATGCGGAGCAAGTGTAAAGCATTGTACAAGAAAAGTTGATATGGTAAGAATTTGGATGCATGAAATGATAAGGTCATTTGGAGATAGGCTTATTTGTGATGAAGATAGAAATTGGTTAAAACAAATATTACATGATAATATATTAAATACTAAAGAATATGAAATAACTGATATAAATGATATTTATAAAGGATTAGAAAAGATAATATATTGTGATTTCTGTGCAGGAATTGACAGACCATATATTCAAGTAACAGATATTAAAGGATTCATATCAAGGATCGAAGATAAACTTAAAGAATTCAATGAAGAATTTAAAAATAAACAAATGCCTTTAGTAATGTTTTTAGATGCATGTGATCATGTTGCTAGAATAAGTAGAATTATTAGGCAGACAGGTGGACATGCTTTATTATTGGGTGTCGGAGGTTCAGGTCGTCAATCAATAGCACGTTTATCCTCATATATTAATTTTGGTATGGATTGTACCAATATTGAAGTTATTAAAGGATATAGACTTCCAGATTTTAGAAAAGATGTGAAAAACTTTTTAAAAGACACAGTTTGTAAAGAAAAAGGAAAAATTAATTATTGCTTTTTGTTATGCGATACACAATTATTTGATGAAATTATGTTAGAAGATATGAATAACGTATTAAATTCAGGAGATATTCCTGATATTTATAAAGCGGAAGATTATGAAGAAATAAAGAAAGCAGTCCAACAAGAAATGAAAAGCAAACATTTACAAGATAATAGAGAAAATATGATGTCAATATATTTAAGAAGAGTTTTGTCCAAAATACATATAATATTAGCTATGTCACCTGTTGGAGAAAAATTCGTAACAAGATTAAGAATGTTCCCTTCTTTAGTAAACTGTTGTACAATTGATTGGTTCACTGAATGGCCTGAAGAAGCTCTTATCAGTGTTGCTAAAAATATTTTGGAACAAAAAGATGATATTGCTTTAGGAAAACAAATTGATGGGGTAATTGAATGTATTAAATATATTCATAAAAGTGTAGAAAAAATATCCATAAAATATTTGGCTGAATTAAGAAGATATAATTATTTAACTCCTACATCATTTTTAGAATTTTTATCTCTATTCCATAATATTTTAGTCAAAAAAACACAAGAAAATCAAAATAATATTGATAGATATGAAATGGGTTTGAAAGTTTTGGATTTCGCAGAAACAAAAATCTCAGAAATTGAAAAAGAAATTCAAAAAAATACACCAATTTTAGAAAAATTATCAAAAGAAACTGAAGAAATAATAAAAGATGTTGAAATTAAAAAAGCAGAAGCAGATAAAGTTAGAGAAAAAGCATCGGCAGATTCACAAGTAGCCGAAGCATTGGCCATAAAAATATCCAAAATTGAAGCAGATTGCCAAAGAGAATTAAGCGAAGCAGAAAAAGGATTACAAAGTAGCTTGGAAAAAATAGATCAAATTAAAGATAATGAATTGCAAGAATTAGCAGGATATAAAATTTATGGAGAAAAATTAAAAATGACATTAGAATTATTATTCACTTTCAAACATGGAGATAAATGGAGAACTAATAAAGCAAATATTAAAGAACCTACTGGTGATGTTAAAAATCCATTTAGATTAAGTTACAAAGAAGCGGCTATTAATGAATTACAAGTAAATGATCCAAAAGTATTTAAAGAATATTTCTATTCATTTAAATCAGAAGAAAGAAGAGAAGATTTAAAAAATAAGGAAATGGATAACGTATTAAAAGCCGAAAAATATATCAAAGATCATAGTATGGATCGTGAATTAGTAGACAATGCCTCAAAGGCTGTCGGACCCTGCTTTGATTTCATAGTAGGTATGATTGAATTTTGCCATAAAAGTATTGAAATAGTAGATCCAAAGAAAAAAGAAGCCGCCAAAGCAAAAATAGAAAAAGATAAAGCAGATGATCAATTGGCCAAGGCCCAAGCAGCTTTAGCTAAGGCAGAAAAAGAATCAAATGATTTAGAAACTTTATTAAATCAAAAGCAAAAAAGTAAAAATGAATTAATTGTTACTTTAAATGATAATCAAACTAAAGTCAAAAGAGCAAAAAAAATCGTAGAATTACTAGCGGGAGAAAAAGTAAGATGGAAAGAATCTGTTGAAAAATTAAAAAATTATAGTAATTATATCACTGGAGATTGTCTTATAGCAGCAGCTGCTATTGCATATAGTGGGCCTTTTGTTTCTACTTATAGAACTGAATTATTGAATGAATGGAAGGAAAAATTAGATGTTCAAAAAATAATAAGAAGTGAACATGTTTCTTTGAGAGCAGTATTAGAAGATCCTATTACTACTGGCAAATGGAATAAAAATATGTTACCTAATGATAATCTTTCAATTGAAAATGGTATTATTATGTTTAAAACTAGTAAATGGCCTTTAATGATTGATCCTCAGAATCAAGCAAGTATTTTCTTGAAAAAATTTGGATTTGATGTAAAGAGTACTAGTTTCCAATGTATTAAAATATCTGATGCTAAAATGATGGATACAGTTATTTCAGGAGTAAAATATGGATCTTGGATAATGCTGGATAATGTTGGAATTGATATTGATAATTCTTTAGAACCAATATTGCAAAGACAACAAGTTAAAACTAAATCTAATTTCTATGAAATTAAAATTGGAGAAAAAACAATTACTTATAATGAGGAATTTAAATTATTCATGGTTACTACATTATCTAATCCCCATTATAGTCCTGAAACTTTTGCAAAAATAACAATTATTAACTTTGCTATTACACAAATAGGTTTAGAAGATCAAATGTTATCAGAATTGGTTAAAATTGAAATGCCACAATTAGAAGCATCAAAAGCACAAATTCTTGAAGAAAACTTTGAAAGTAAAGAAGCTTTAGTAAAAATAGAAGATCAAATTTTGGACAATTTATCCAAAAATAAAGATAATATAGAAGAATGTTTAAAAAATTCGGAACTTATTGATATTTTGTCTGATTCAAAAAAAATGTCAACTCAAATCAACGAAAAATTAAAAATTTCAGAAAAAACCGAAAAAGAAATTGATGAAAAAAGAGAAATTTATCGTCCCTCAGCGAAGAGAGCTTCTTTATTATTCTTTTCTTTAATAGATCTAGCTATGATTGACCCTATGTATCAATTTTCTTTAATTCAATTTAAAGAATTATATCAAACAACAATAAAAAAATTACCAGTTAATGAAGATAATGAACAACGATTAAAAGATATAGATAATTCAACTACTAAATCTAGTTTCGATTTCACTTGTAGAGCTTTATTCGAAAGGGATAAACCCTTATTCAGCTTTTTAATGGCTGTTAAAATAATAATGGGAGAGCAACAAAATGAAGAAAAAATAAAAAATTCAGAATTAAGATTTTTATTGGCTGGTCCTTCTAGTGAAATCCAAGTAGAACCACCGGAAAATCCTACTAAGTGGATTAGTCCTAATGATTGGAATAGTTTTTATAATCAATTACATGGAATGACATTTTTATGTGATGCTTTTAAAGGAATAGATGAAGATTTTATGAAAAATCATCAAAAATTCTTATCTTTCTTTGAAAGTCCTCAAAATGAACATACACCATTACCCGAACCATATGAAAGTAATTTAACTGAATTTGAAAAATTAATACTAGTAAAAGCTATAAGATTTGATAAATTAACAAATGAATTAAATTATTATGTAGGACATAATTTAGGAAAAGAATTTACAGAGCCACCCACATTTAATTTATTAAAATCTTTCGAAGATTCTACTAATAAAATACCTTTATTATTCGTTTTATCAACAGGTTCAGATCCAAAGAATGATTTCCAACAATTAGCTGATTCTATGGGCAGAAAAGTTGAATTTGTATCTTTAGGTAAATCTATGGATAAAGTTGCTATATCTAAAATTGATGATACTAAATTAAAAGGAGGATGGATTTTATTACAAAACTGTCACTTGGCTATTAGTTTTATGCCAAAATTAGAAGATGAAATAGAAAAATTGCAAAATTCCCCAACTTTGGATGAAAATTTCAGATTGTGGCTTACTTCCATGTCATCTAATAAGTTTTCAATCAACGTATTAAAAAGTTCAATTAAAATAACTATGGAACCACCTAAAGGATTAAAATTAAATTTACAAAGACAATATGATAATATAAATGAAGAAGAATTAGAAGCATGTACTAAACCTGATTTATTTAAATCATTCTTCTTTTCTCTATGCTTTTTCCATGCTATAGTTCAAGATAGAAGAAAATTCGGTCCTATAGGTTGGAATATCAAATATGATTTCACTAATGAAGATTTAAAAGTATCTAGGTTACAATTAAAAAACTTTTTAGAAGAATATGATGAAGTTCCATATAAAGTATTGAATTATTTAGTTGCTGAAATCAACTATGGTGGAAGAGTAACAGATGACAAAGATCAAAGATTAATCCAAACAATATTATTAACTTATTTATGTGACAAAACTTTAAAATATAATGATTATAAATATAGTGAAAGTGGTATATATTATTGCCCTAAACCAGGTCCTAAATCAACCTATTCAGATTTTATCAAAAAATTACCTACAACAACTGGTCCTGAAGTATTTGGTCTTCATGACAATGCAGAAATTATTACTGCACAAAATGAAGCAAGATTATTGTTAGAAACTTTATTATTAATGCAGCCAAGAACATCATCAGGCGGTGGAAAGAGTATGGAACAATCGGTGGGAGAAACTTTGGACATCATAGAAAAAAATACCCCCCCTGCATTCGATTATGAGGCTATTTTCAAAAAATTTCCAACAGATTATAAAGAATCGATGAATACAGTCCTTATTCAAGAAGTTATAAGATATAATGTTTTATTAAATTTGATGAAAGTTAATATTCAAAACTTAAAAAAAGCCTTAAGTGGTCATATAGTTATGGATGAAGCTTTAGATGCAATTGCTACTTCTATATACAATAACCAAGTACCACAAATATGGATTAAATCTGGTTTCTTATCCATGAAACCTCTAATGAGTTGGATTAAAGATTTAAATGAAAGAATTCACTTCTTTAAAGATTGGTATGAAAAAGGAACTCCAACGTGTTTCTGTATTTCAAGATTTTCTTTCCCACAGGCCTTTTTAACTGGTACTCTACAAAATTACGCTCGTAAACATGGATGTGAAATTGATTTATTAACTTTCGAATTTAAAATTATGGATGATACAACATGGGATAAAGTAATTGATAAGCCTGAAGATGGATGCTATGTATATGGAATGTTCTTAGAAGGTGCGAGGTGGAATTATGAAACTCATTTATTGGATAATTCACTTAATAGAGAATTGTATACTGATGTCCCATTAATACATATGATACCAGTACCTAATAGGGAGCCTCCTCAAACAGGTATTTATAATACTCCATTATATAAAGTACTTAGTAGACAAGGTACTTTATCCACTACCGGGCATTCAACTAACTTCGTCCTTATGGTGGAATTACCAACTAAAGAAGATGAATCTAAATGGGTCAAGGCTGGTGTTGCTATGTTCCTAGCATTGAAACAATAAAAAAATTAGAGAATAATAATTAAATATTATTATTAAATCTTTATTATTTTAATTTTTGATTTTATAAAACAAATTGAATTTATTTATTACACAATTTAAGAAATTAAAATTTCATAATATGGGGATTGGGGATTGGGGA
>JAJJKF010000011.1:0-12961 GCA_023805525.1 Ostracodinium dentatum
CAATCCCCAATCCCCATCCCCAATCCCCATTTTTTATTTATTTTATTAAAATCATATTCATATCTAATAATAAATTTAATATTTAATATAAAATATATATTTATATATAATAAAAGATCATACAATTATATTTTTAAATATTTAACTATGGTGACAAGCATCGATAATTTCTTAATTTATTCAATCCTTCTGCAATCCCTCTACAAAAGCAATTATGTTTTCTTTGTAAATATAAAATAGCAATAAATAATTCAATGAGAAATTCACATATAATAAAATTGAATATAAAACTAAATGCAAGACATTCAACAAAAGCCCATCTTTGAAATTTCCAAACAATTGTAAATCCAAATGAAATATAATACGAAAAAAGCCATATAACGCCGAAAATAATCATTCCAATAATAGCCAATTTTTTCAATTTTTTTTCTACAATTCCCCATTCTTTGAGCATGACTATTTGTCCTCCCGATGTTACTAATTCAAATAATCTTCTTTGCTTTTTAATTGGAAATTTGAAAAAAAATGCCGCTAAATAAATTGTACCGTCCGTGGCTAGCATAGAATAAACAGAATATTGAATCATTTTTACTAAAGATTTATGGACAGCATTTTCATCAGAAGTCAAAAATACTGATACAAAAATAATTAAAACACTCATTTCAGTCATTAATAATGATAATTTTTTCCATCTTGGGTTAAAAATAGACACAATACAAAATGAATTAATTAGCATAGATCTGCTTTTAATATTAAGTGATAAAAATTCCCAAAATGTAAGCTCAATGTCGGCAAATTTTTGAATTTGCTGTTTTCCTGCTTCTTCCTCGTTTTCGAATTCTTCCGGCATATAATTATGATGATATTTCGAAACTTTATTATCTACATTATTATCGTCATTATTCCTATTGGTATTCCTATTATTATCAAAAAATGTAGAAATTTTTTTATTTTTTAATTCTTCTTCTGCCGTTTTTTTCTTGAATTTTACATCATCGAAAAAAAATTTTCTTTTAACAACTTTGTTTTTATCCCTATAAATATCATCTTCTTCTTCTTCGCTTATACTTAAATCTTCTAATGTTTCTTTATTATATTTTAAATTTTGGATTCGCCTTTTTTTTGCTTGTCCGAAAAATTGATTGTTTTTTAAATTTTCATTAGACGTAATTCCTTCGGTAAACCCTCCAGTACCGTTATCTCTATTTTCTCTAAAGTTTCTATGATCATATTTATTTCTCAATTTATTTGGTATATATTTATTTTTATCTTTTTTTTCCTCAGTATGATAATGCATATAAAAATTGACTACTTCTTCTTTGATATATTCTAAGAGAGCTTCTTGGTCAGTGAATTTTTTATCATATAATTTTAATATTGTCAAAAAAGTTAAATAAAATAAAATTAATGCTATAAAAATAAATCCTCCTAAAGAATTTAAATAATTTGGGAAAAAGAAGAATATTCTTGGTCTTAACAAATAAAAAAATCTTCCATTAGTATGAAAAGTAGCGTTGTTTGGAACAAAAAATGCTGCGAATTTAGTCAAATGAGTGCTCATATATAATATATAATTTGTATCATTAGTAAAGTTTAGATATGTTACTCCTGTATCATTAAAATCATTGTAAAAATCATCATAATATTTAGGAGTTATATTATGCACTCTATTATATAATTTAATTCTATCTTCAATTGTCCAGTCTGTAACATTTCCATTTGGCATTATATATATAGGATCTGCAAAAATTTCATCATCTGGACCTTTATATACATTTGGATCATACATACTCTTTTGTAAATTGAAATCTTCTAAGAAATAATATCCAGAATATGGTATTGCATATTTGATTGAATATATATCTTCACATCCTGACATACTTAAAAATTTTCCAGTAGTTGTATCCATTAGTCTCAAATCTATTAATGGACCTGTATTATTTCTTAATAATGTATTATTATAAGCATAAGGAAAATAATAATATTCAATAAAGAATAAATATAAGTAATAATTTGCATTTTTTAGCCTTTCGACCTCAATATAATTTACACAATTCATAAATTGAACATGAGATTTATACTTTTTTTTTCTTTCCTTAAAAAATTCAATTTCATCGAATCCTCTTTCTATGGGAGTTAAAGCAATATAAAAATTTTTGGATTCATAAAAAAATGAATTTTTCGTTGGAATATATAGATTTGCTATATACTTCATTAATTTAATCAATTCTTCTTGTATATAATCAAAATTTTTCATATATTCTTCCATTGATTCTTCGGACAAAGAAATATTTCTAACTTTTAATCCTGTCAAATATTTTATTTTTCCTCTTTCTTGTTCTATTAACATTAATTCATATGAAAAATAATAATCTAATAAATCAAAATATTCCGCAGTATTATTTAAAATTGAGTCTTTATATTGATTTATAGCTAAAGACAAAAATATATCTAAATTTAAACTAAAGAATTTTGGGTCTTCAATAAATTGACAAGCTCCAAAAAATAAATTATGAATAGTCTCAAATTCATAATATGTTATATTCTCTTTTAAATCTCCAATCAATTTAGTAAATAATTCATTATAATAAGTTACCAGTGTTTCATAACCATTTTTATCCACATGGCAATTTCTTCCCACAAATCCCGTATCACAATGGCAATTAATAAATTCATCCATTAAATCGCAATATCCATTATAATTGCAATAATCTAAAGTACATTGTGGATCTGTTTTTGTCATCATAGAAGAATCCTTCGAAGGTTCATATTTAGTTTGATATAAATTAGGTTGTATAATTTTATAATTATCAATACCTAAACTCATTAAATATTGACTTCGATGGTAATATATCAAATCAGTTCTCATTACAGGTAATTCATATAATAAAAGAGCATCTTTTAAATTATATATACCATTAGTTGGTGAATTTGCTATTACTATATCTTGTGTAACAACTGTTGTCGCTCCATAATTATCCCTTATAACACATGAAATGGTTATTGTGCTACTTGGCAAAGCATAATATTCTACTGTAAAATTTGAAGTTGTTTCATCTTCTCGTGACCATCCTCTTAATATTGAAGTTGTTTTGGTACCCTTTTCTCTGGCATAAAAGATATATAATAAATCTTTTGTTGTATCATCATCATAATTTTTACAAGTTATTAAAAATGTGGTTGTATTATATATACCTATTTCTGGAGCTATTGTAAATTTTCCATTAAAAGGATATGAATTTATTGTCAATACAAAAGGAATTGAAACATTAATACTTTTTCCAGGAACATTTATATTATCAGAAATGATGATCCAATTAACTACATATTTTTTTGCTAAAACAAAAAAAGTGTTATCAACACTTGTTGGATTAGCTGTTACATCTCCATCAAAAGGCGTATCGAAGGGAAATTCCATATCAGAGTCATTATTAATTAGTCTGGTAGCATTAGCATCAAATTCCCATATTGTTCTATAATTTATAGAAGTATAATATGTAACTATTGCTTCTAATTCTTCAAAAGTTTCTAAATCAATTGGAATACCCTCATGATAATTGTATAACTCTGCATCAGCAGCAAAAGGTATGCACATATTATGATCATCGGGGCTCATAGTTAATCCATAATCTTCACAAGCTTCAATACAAATATGTAAGTCAGGAACAAGGGATAAATTTCCAGTACATGAAGTACAATTATTATAAAATGGACCTGTACAAGTGTAGCAAGTATAATGACAAGCCCTACATTCATTTATATCATCTCTTGGATAATATTCAACAGGACAAGTATTTGTGCAAGAACCATCAACAATATTAATATATATTGTTTCTTCCGGGCAAGTTATACATTTATCTCCCATATCACCAGGATACTCACAATGTGTAGTAATTGGTTTTGAGCAAGTATCACTAGATTCATTATATACTTCACCTTCTTCACATAAAGTCAAATCTCTATAATTTCCTTGGTTCGTCGGATCTACTATATTATAACCTATGAAATGAGTACGTCTTGTGACAGTCCATTTATTTACTAAATGAACTTCAACATTCGCCTCTCCTCCTAATAAATTTACTATTGTATATCTATGTGGAGCATTTAATTCAGCTTCATAATCTTTAACTTTAAAATCATTTTTATAATATGCAATCAATCCTGGGAATATTCCTGATGTTTTTCTGAGTTCTTTATTATAAAGACCATATGATTGTAAATTAATAGTAGATGTATCAATAAATTCATAATTATATTGTTGCCATAATTTTAATTCTCTTAAAAATACAAATCCATATGATTCAAAAGTGTTTTCATCATTTATTATTTTTAATGTAGTTACTTTTCCAATTCTATTTTCAGGATATTCTCCTATAACTAAATTTTCTTGTTTTCTGTTAAAAAAATATTTTGGATATCGTGAAATAAATTCAGAACCGCATCTTAATAAATTCCATTTATATCCAAATATTTTTTGCTCAATACTTTCTGTATAAAAAGTTTCTCTATCTTCATCCCATAAAGCGTAGCATTTAGCATATAATTCATTATTAGCTTTAGTATAAACAACTAATTTATTATGTAAATTCCAAGCTATTGTCATTGATTTAAAATTAAAAGTGTTCAAATTATAGCTATATGCAAAAAACCAGACTTCTAATGTAGATTCATAAGTACCACTTGAAGGTACCAACATAGTGACATCATTTATTGCAGAAAAATCTATAAAAGGCAAATATTCACAATAAGTTTGATATGAAGTTTTATGCTTTCTTAGCCAGAATAATCCATCTTCCATATTACAAGTACATTGTTGATTATTAGATTGAAAACAAAGAGTAACGCAAGTATTATCACATGAAGAACAAGGTATATTTTCTGAATCATATTGTACATCAAAGAAATATGTTTCATCTATACATTTTCTTGAAGAATCTACATATATATTATAATCAGGTACACAATCTACCTCTATTTTTTGTGTTGTTGTTAAATCATCTAGTTGAACGCAAGCATTATTTCCTGATAAAGAATAATATATTAATAAATGGTTTGCTGCAGCTGTGGATGAAATAATTGTACCAAAATTACCTTGTATGAAACGATCATATATTCTAAAATCAGCAAAAAAGGCTATTACTTGATAATGAAAACTAATTTGATCTATTTTTACTCCTTCATCTGGAATTTTGAAATCCGTATTGAAAGGAATATCTATTTTATTTACATTTATTGTTAACATATTAGGGTATACTTCATTCAAAATTTTTCCACTGACATAATCAGCTATACATATTGGTATCCATGTTCCGAAATATTGATTAAAATTTGTGTCTCTAAATGCCTCTTGACTTTGTACTATAAAGATTAAATTTGTTGTTTCTACATCATAAGCAAGATATATATCGGATTTGAACTGAATTATTATTGCATGAGAAGAACCGCCGGCTAAAACCCCTTCGAATTTCATATAAATACAAAATGTCCATGCGGGTAAATCTTTTACTTTAGTATTTCCACTGTCAATTTTAAATGGTATAATAGTATTTAAAGTCCTTGCTGGTATTTTTAAAAAATATCCATTAATTCTTATACATTCCATTCCATTTAGAACATAACCTTCATTGCATTCATAACAATTAGTAATTGTTGCTGAAAAGCATCTACTACAAGCCGGATGGCAAGCGGTAGCAGTAACTAGTCCATTATCTTCTTCAGATTCTCCTAAAGCAGCAATAAAATATCCGGGATTCTTTTTTCCCCAATCATGATTAATTTCATAATTATAAAAATTATCACTATCTGTACTTTTAAAATCATTTGTGGCTGGGTGAGAAATCTTAAAACTATCTACATCAAGTATTATTTCATCAATTTTATTAAGATCCATATATTGAACACTTAAAGGATAATATAATATAAGACTATTTGGAAATTCAGTAAATAATTCATTATTAAAATCTTGAACCATTCTTATTGTGGTTGTTCTTTCATCCCAAACTCTAATATTTTTATAATATGCTGAACCCCAATTTACATTCGGGTTTGTACAATAGCCTTTATTATCATTAAAATATCTTGAACAAAATACTATTCTGTTAAGTTGAAGATCTGCTCTTGGGGGTAAACCATTTTCTTCATTGATAGTAAATTTGGGATTCGCAATTTCAAAGTTTAAAAATAAATCAATTTGTTTTTCATTGATTCTAGTTCTTATATAAAATTTATTCCATTCATAAGAATTTAAACCAGCAATTTCCTTTATTATTGTAGTTTCTTTAAATTGATAATAAAAAATATTTGATGAAGTATTCAAAAATATGGAATGTGGATCAGTTCTAAAATAATATTCTTTTTGTTGTTTTGCATATCCATCTACACATTCATTTAGCATCAAATCTAATTTCATCCAGAATTCCAAAAAATAACCAGTTCTAAATAAATATTGACTTTCAGAATCTATTTTCACTTCAAAATTTGGAGAATTATAACATTTTGAAAAAAATAAAGCACTTTGAAGATTAAATTGACTATTTACACAATGATATCCAATTCTATATGTATTATCTTCGCATTTATAATTTGTTGGATAATCTTTTAAATGAGCAGAAGATGATCCAGGACATTGCTTCGTACCAGATTGGCATATCGAATTGCATATTCCTTGAGTCGCATTAGTCCCTGGATTTCTTATTTGGTCTATTTCGCATCCTCCTCTACAATAAATTTGACCAGATGAGTCCGAAGTTATATAAAAATTTGGTAAACAACATATTGGAGTTCTTTCTTCCATACAATAAAATGCATTTAGTTCAGTTAAATCACAATCAGCAATAAAAACGCAATAATTTCTATTGGGATCATATTTCATTTTGACTCTTGTTGCAAATTCACATAGTGGCATAAATCTAAAATTAGCAGAAAGTTCAAAAGTAGTAGTATTTGGGTCAAAATCAGGATGCAAATGTAATGTAATTTTTTTATTTGCATCATCGTATAGTATATAATTAGTATTTCCTCTACTATCATCAATTCTACGTTGATAAAAATATTTTAATTCTTTTGTTGTTAAATTAAACTCAGCAAAATTACAGAAAAATAAAACTGATGGCATTCTTCCAGCTTCTAACTTTCTTAAATTCATATAACGTAAATATTTATTATACCAATAAGGTATATAATCTCTAAATAATGTAATCGATCTAAAATATATTCTTTTCGTACTTTTTATGTTTATTATTTTAAGAACAGAATTCAAAATATAATTATTATAAGTCTCACTAAAATAATATCTCATTGGATAAAAAGAAGTAGTAATTTCACCGTTCTTATCCTTGTATAATATTTCATTATTAAGAGTTTTTATACTTAAAGTTTTTTCATCCATACCATTTACATAATATCTTCTATTATAATGAGACATAGCACAAATAATATTAATCCAAACTGCAGATTCAGAAGTTTGTTCATCAACCAGATAAACTTCAGCAGCATTCAAAGCAGAACTAAATTTATGTTGTATATTATCATTAGAGACACTATCTGAATAATATCCTTGAGGAAAGCAATAAGCTTCTAATCTAGCATTTTTTATAATTGTAATTTGTAAATGTTTAGACCAATTAATATGAACTCCTTGGCTAATAACTGAGGCATCTTCGAAAAATATCCATAAAGACATAGAATAACTACCACTATATGCCAAAGGTAAGTTTTTAAATTCAAAATCTTTAAATTTTGAAACATCAATAAATTGAAGGCATTTTTCTTGGGCAACATCATAGTATTCACCATCTTCAGTACAATTTTTAATTTTATTATAAAAATATTCATCTAAAACATTCATTCCATATCTTTGTGAAAAACGAACCTCGAATTTATTATGTTTATCTAATTCATATACAACAAAGTTTTCAAAATATTTATCTGTTTTCCATTTTAATGGATGCCATGGTTCCCATTGTTCTAACAAATAAGGAAATTTAGAGCGGGTTCTTAGATCCAATCTACTTAAAAAATCGGCATTAAAATAACACCAATTCCAAAGACGAATATGTTCAAAAAATAATAATCCCCAATCTCTGAATTGTGATTTATCTTTTATTGATAAAGTTGTCATAGTTTGAGTTAATAATAATTCTGTTGGAGTTGTTTGAATTAAATTTGCTCTTTCCAATTCAAGTTCATGAAAATAAGTATTAACATTTATATAATAATTAATTTCAACAAAATCTACAGCACAAGATAAGTAATTCCATTTATTGATTTCTATTACTTTAGTTAACTTTCTAGGAACACTGCCATCTTCATTTAAATAAGGTATACAATGGAATTCATATTTATTATTCCCATTTGCCTGACTTCCTTTGTCAACGACTATTTTATTATGACCTTTCCAATAAAATTCAACTCCTCCAAATCTCCCATTAATATAATTATAAGCATACATCCAAAATTGCATAGTATATCTTTTTGTTAATTTTGCAGTTTGTACATTTTCAATTACAATATCTTCACAATTTGCAAAATTTATATAATCCATGGATACACAGGCATTTTTATCTGTTTTTCGTAATATCATTTGACTATTTGAATTTTTGGCAACACAAGTACATGAAAAAGTTGTATTACCATTTGAGATATAACATTCATTAAAACAAACTTTACCTTTTTTATCCCAGGCCACGGTTGGCTTAACACAATAATCAATTCTGGCAAAATTATGAGTAGGCTGCTCATCTGGAACACATTCAAAATCATTCATATTAGCACCTATTAAATAAGATGTTTGAAAGCAAGCTTTATTAGTCCCAGCTCTCATGAAAAAAGTAGCAACTGGTTCTGGGATATAAAATGGGGTAGTATCTATTTCAGGATGAAGTCTCTTTTCATATCCATATGATGATATAATATATTCACTATAAAATTTAAGATCAGTAAATAGACCCCAAAATTCTTTTTTAATACTAAATGAATCTAAGCTCATATCAGGTTTAACATTAGTAATATTAACTTCATATGAATCTAAAGCTAATTCAAATTTCATCATCGTAGGAAAATAATTAATTCCAAAATCAGACATTTCCCTGTGATATGCTAGAGAAAAAAAGAGCCAATCTCCTATCATATTTCTAAATTCAAAAACATTAGCGATTAATCTTTCATCATTTACTAGTGATAATCCATATGGTCTTACCGGATCTGTATCAGCTGTTGAAAAATATACTCCTAAATCATCTCCTATTGTAAACATTGGTATTCGATCATCTCCAGAAAATCCAAATGTTTTAAACCAAAAAGTTACAGTTACAGCTTCGCTATTTTCAATTAAAGTTATTTTTGAAACAGTTGCATCTAAATTCTTATTTAATAAATTTGGTGATTTAAAATAATGTTCACCTATTCTATAGCAGAAATAATCCTGACTGAGATAAAAACCTTCCCTGCATTTATAGCATCTATCACGAAATTCCCAAGTCATCCAACAACGTTCGCAACCTTCTTTACATTTTCTTATTTCGCTTACTTCCATACCTTGAACATAAATATCCATATAATCCATAAGAAAACCATTTCCATATAATTTTTGGACTGCAATAACATCAAATTTTGAAGAAAAATTATATTTTTTAAATTTATATTTCCCAGGTGTCACCTCAAAATGATCATTATTTTTAGGATCTATTACCATATTATTTGATATATATTTATTAGTCATGGGAAAAGAATATTTCAAAGCTGATACTCGATATACATAATCAGGATAAAATGAATCATATTGTGCTAATATATTAAAAGAAGCGGCATTACCATCCCAAATTCTAAAATTTTTATAATATCCAGTTGCCCAATGAATAACCTTATTTTCCCAATCTAAGCATACTTTATCACAAAAAATAATATTTTCCAAAGTCCCAATTGTTGGAAGTCTTTCTGTTTTTCCTCCACAAGCACCAGTTTCACCACCTCTTATATTATGATGATAATAGTTTAAACATACTGTAATTATATATTTTTCTACTGTTCTATTATATCTTGAATGAATAGTAATTCTATTCCATTCTAGATGTCTAAATATTAAAGGACCATTTTCTAAGTTTTTGAAACTATAATAAAGTGTGTGATTATTATAAGCATAACCAACTCTCCTTTTATCTTTATTTTTTAAATACTCAAGCTCATCGTCGAATATCCTGAAGTATAAATCGATTACATTAGTATGTAAAACAAAATGTTGTACTTCACTTGGTTCCCCAAAGAATTTTTCTCTTAATTCTTTTAATAAATAATCATCAAAATACCAAAAATCAATGATATAAGATTGCATTTTTTCTATTGTTTTTTCCATTTTTGAAGAACTATAAAATCCACTGAATTGCAAATAATAATCAATTTGATCATCTTCACATCTAAAAAATAAATTATAAGCCTCACTTAAATCAGTACAAAATTCACCATCATAATTTAAATCATTTCCTGTTGGTTGATCCCGAAGACAAGTCATTGAATCAGTACAAGGATATTCACAATATCCCGACTTATCATTAACCCCTTGATATGGTAACTTTCTATAATCTACGCAATTTTCAGTACACTGATTTGTCTCTGTATTTAAATATAATTCACAACTCATTGGACAATCATCATCATATACATATTTCATATTTTCACTTTTTCTTAAAGGTTCAGTTTCAGTCGAAACTAGATCGATTTCAATATATTTTTGATTCATTGGAGGTAAATTTAAATGAACGAAATTTAAAGGAGGAGAAATATCTCCTATAATATATTCAGTATCTGTTGTATTTAATTCTAAAATAATATCTTCTTCTGTGTATTCATAAGAATATCCTTTTATTCTATAAGTATTTCCATAAATTAATTGAGTAAAGGGGATATAATATAATAATTCATAAAAATTAGAAACACCAGAATAATCAAAATACATATATTGCATATGAATTGGAATATATTCTTTAAATAATGTCAAATGTCTCATATATATTTTTGATAAAGAATAATTAAAATTTCTAAATTGTAAAAAAAGAGTATTGTCAGCATATATAATTGGTTTAAAATATTTATCATTAGTAACATTTACTTTTACCAGCTCTCCACTACCTTTTTTAAAAGTTCTGTAAAAAGGTTCATGATATAAATGATCTTCTTTATATTCAGTTTGCCCATTAACGACTGTCTTTAAATAATATAATCCATGATCAAAAGATTCTGCACAAGAAACATGCACCCAATGTCCATCAATAGTTTTATCAATGTCATTATCAACTAGTGTCTCAAACATATATTCTTTTTGACTCTCACTTGGAACACTAAAATTTAAATAATAATATTCGTGAGGGGAGAAATACCTATAACTTGGCCTCAATTTAGGTTTAATTACATCTTCTTTTCCAGGTGCCGGATCCTTATCATAAAAATATAAATGATCAGTAACATTTCTCGAAAAGATATTTTCATAAACATGGCAATATACTGAAAATTTTCTTACTCTTTGAATTATAGTAATAACAAATCTATTTTTGAAAACAACATGTTGTAATATATCTTCATTTTCAGGCTCAACATCCAAAGCTCGGGCTTTTTCTTCTGGGGTTTTAGTTTCTCTTCTTTTTCTACTTAATTCAGTATCTGATAAAAAAATCCAAAATCCTAAAGTTTCTCTATCATCAAAATCTTGTCCATCTGGTTTAACTTTCACATCGAAATCTTTAAATAATGTTAAATCAACATATCCAATATCACAATATCCATCATGAGGTTTTGGAGTTGTACTCAATACATTACATTCTCTACAAAAATTCATTCCTGCCGCATTTATATCATCTTGATAACATTCTGTACAAGTGGAGTGACATGGAGTACAATTATAATGATCACATGTAAAACCAATAAAACAGTCTTCATCCTTTGAACAATTAGATAATATTCCGTTTTTACTTCTTATCATAGTAAAATTAAAAGGAGTTCCTGCTATAGTAGTATTATCTGTTATTGTAACTCTATAATTAGATAAAACTAAATTTCCTTTAGTTTGCGAAATGAATTGAAATGATAAATCAGGATCTCCCATAACAAATAATGGATTAATTCCATCTCCTTCAATTGGAGGCCCGTTTCTCGAATATTTAAAAATTAATGTTGCATTTTCTTCATTAGTGTCTTGTGGCTCAATTAATATGGTAGCCCTAATAAGTTCATTAGCAGTTAATTCAAAAGTCGCTATTGTATGATTAACTTGGCCATTTGGACTTACTAAATTAATATTAACTGTCATGTCAGTTTCAGCAATCATGGGTATTGTTATATTAATTTCAAAATTTTTGCTATGAAAAGCTCTTATAGGTGAAGGACATGTAAAATTAATACCTTTCATAGTATTTCTAAATAATTTTGTATCTTCAAATTTATTATTCATTTCTATTGTAGATCTAATATTTTCAATACCTTTGGTAAAAGACCCAAAAAAACTATCTTCGTCATTACTATTATATATTGGGTCTTCATCATATTCGGGCATTTTTTCACATTTGACCGGCCTGTAATTTAGGCCATATTTGGGAGATCGAAATTTTGTTGTCAAATTTGTGTAATAGCCTAAATCATAATAAAATGATTCATTTGTCAATCCTTTGACTTGACTTCTATTGAAATTAGGATCTAATTGTGAATGATGATCTGGATAGATATTTATTGTGCATTCTACCATTGTTTGGGTGATTAGATAAAAAAACAACAATTTTGTTAAGAATTTATATTCTTTTTTAATATTTATTTTTATTGAATTAGCCATTTTTTATTTAATTATTTTTTTATTTTCAATTACATATATTTTCTTAATTAATCATTAATTATATATACTATTCTTTTTTACTTAAATCAACAACTGGGGTTTGGGGTTTGGGTTTTGGGTTTTGGGGATTGGGGATTGGGATTGGGGATT